>PVJC01012774.1:0-39050 GCA_004026665.1 Murina feae | reverse complement strand
ATGCTGACCTGGTTGTAGTGCATGGTCACGTACAGCTCATTCTCAAACTTAAGTGGCTGATCCCAGAGAACACGCCGGAACCAGAGCATGTAGCTGCTATCCACCTGCTCCATCTCTGAGGCCACGTCCAGGATGTAGGTGCAGCGGCTGAGTGGGCACACGTGCTGGCCTGTGGAGAGCCAGAGGCAGCTGGGGGGGGTGTGCACATGCGTACGCCTGTCACCCAGGCGAGCAAAACCTGGGCAAGCCCCTCCGCTGGGACATGCACCCTCAGAAGGCGCGCATGCTGCGGACCAAGTGCCCTGCTTGCGGGATGCCGGTGACTGCCGACAGGATGCCTCTCCTGCGCAGCTATGGCCCTGGGTCTGGAAAGTGGCCTGGGTCATGCTCAGACACAGCCCAGTCCGTTTCCAGAGGAGGTGGGGATGGGGAAGCCAATGAGTGCCTTTCGGCAGAACCCTTTCAGAGGGCACTGCTGGGCTCCTGTGCGGGGGTGGGAGGACACAGCCCTGCACCGGAGGCTCAGAGCCTGTGGTAAGGCTGAAGGGCAGCTTCTTTATTTCCTGCAGACACTTCTGCTCCCCGTCCCACACCGCCCACAAAACTTTACCAAAGACAGGGCCGTGTCATGACGACAAAGCCCAGACTCTTGAGGCCAGACAGCCGGGGTTCAACACCCAAATACGTGACCTTGGGTAAGTCCCTTGACCTCCAAGGCCGCTGATTACTGGCCTTTTTCAATGGCGTCCACACCCTAACCCTGGAACCTGTGAATACGTGACCTTCATGGCAAAAGGGACTTTGCAAATGTGATTAAGTGAAAGATCTTGGGATGGAGACATTATCCTAGGCCATCCAAGCAACCGAATGTGACCTCAAGGATCCTTATAAGAAGGGGGGGGGGGAGATGCTGCCATTTGAGGCTGGAGGAAGGGCATGAGCCAGGAATGTGGGAGGTAGTCTCAACAACCCGGGAAAGGCAAGGAAAGAGTGTCTCCCCTCAGGGCTCCAGCAGGGACCAGCCCCAAGGACTGAGTTCAGGGCCTGCAGGGCCATAAACATGTAAGCGCCTGTGGTTTTAAGCCCCCAGGTATGTGGTGATTTGTTACAGCAGCAGCAGGAAACTACTACACCCTCGTGAGCCTCGGTTTCCCCATCTGTAAATGGGGGTGATAATGGCTCCGTGTCATAGAGCTGTTGTGGGGGCTGAAGGAGATGATGGAATTCAATGCTTTGAACTGTGCCTGGGACATAGTGTGTGTCAGTCACAGGACTGTTTTGTTACTGCCTTCCCCTCCTGCCACGCCGTGGCTGGACTCCGGGCAAGGGCTGAGGACAGACACGTGGTCCAAGGATGAGGTGGCGGTGGGAGAGCTGGTAGGAGAGGATGCAGCCGGCCAGCTGGCGTCTCAGCGGGTGGACAGCTGAGGGCAGGGGTGGGACCCATGAGACCAAGGGAGGGCCTGCCTCTATGGCCTGTGTGAAGGCCTAAGTGGCGGGAAAATGCTCGCACTTTTGGCCCCAGGAGCTGGGGCCTGTTCAGGGAACCCTTCCTGGGAAGGGGGCTCCTTGAGGGCAGGGTCCCTGAGCAGGCCCTGAGGGGCCGAGGGCGAGTCAGAGGGCCTTCTCCTCCACCAAGTCCCAGTCTGGGCGGCAAGACAAACGTACACATGGTGGAGCAGAGAGGGACAGACCAAGGGCTGGGGTGCTTGGTGCACAGAATGGTCCCTCCACACGGGGGTCGAGGGGCTTCTGGGAGAAAGTGGCCTCTGGCCGGAACCCTGGAGGCCATGTAGGGCATGAGCCCAGCGGGTTCGATCCTCCTGGCAGCTCACCTCGGTTGGTGACAAGAAAGATGACATACTCATCGAAGGCCTCAGGGCGTGTCAAGGCCATCTCAGCACAGATCTCCTTCACCACGTCCAGCGCCACCTGCAGGCAGGGAGGGGAGGCTGTGCCAGCCGCCAGCAGACGGAGGGCAGAGCTCGGGGCCCTGCACAGAGGCAGCCCTGGGCTCTGAGAACGGCCTCGCAGGCAGGGAGCACAGCTTCTGGTCTGAGAGGCTCCAGCTTGCCCTTGTTCGCAGTGTGACCTGAGCTGGAGGCTGCACCTCCCCAGGCTCAGCCTGCTCTTCGGAGAAGGGTCCTGCCTTGTGGGCTATGTGAGAGAGCCGGGGAGGGGCTCACTATACTTGGGGGGCATTCTGGAGACTGGGGTGTCCTTGCCCCCCCGCCCCCCAGCCCCCAGCGGCTGCCTGTTGGAAACATGCCCTCACTTACGGTGCACGTTTTGATTTTGAGATGGCGTTCAAGGCCTCCAGGGAGGAAAAAGAGTTGCCTCTTGGAACTGCGGCCCGCCTGGGACGAGGGAGGGTGAGGGGACAGGACAGGCTGGGTTGAGGGATCTGGGCCAGCCATCGTCCCCTGCCACGGGGGTTCCTGAGCCAAAGGTTCAGGCAGGCCCTGCAGGAGCACCTGTGCGGGGGACCTGACGGCCTTCTGAGCACAGCAGGCCCCTCCGCTCGCCCTGGCCCCACCCCCACGCTCACCAACAGGGCCCGGAGCTCCATGCTGCTGGGCAGCTCCAGGCGGCCGCCGAAGCGCAGGGTTTTCTGCAGGTTCTGCTCACAGGCCTTGGCGATTCCTGCAACGACAGAGCCAAGGCCTTGCCCGGGTCGGCAGTCAGACAGGCTCCTCTGGCCACCGGCCGCCAGCCCACGGGTTCTCTGCACAGCCATTAGGACGAGCTCTCACTCTACATTTTGCTGGCGGAGGAAACAGCCCAGAGGGGTAGTGACCTGTCCAAGGTCAAAGGCTAGAGTGCTAGTGCCGCGCTCAAACCCACAGCCCACAGACTCAAGCTTCTCTTAGGTCCACAGCCAACTGGGCTACCCTATGAGCCCTGGAAACAGCGGTCACCTTGAGCTGCTGACGGGGGGACAGGGGGAGGCTTGTCCCTAAGAGGCTGTGACTATGGAGGTGCTCCTGTGCCCTGCCAGCTGGGACCCCCACGACCGCCTTCCTCCCCCGGAGTCCCGGCAGGAGACACCGTGGCCTGCCTCTGCGTGTCTCTGACTAGGCAGTGCCCCACCTGCTGGGCAGGGAAGCCCAGGAGCCACTCTGAGCTGCCCTGGAGCTGGGCCTCTCCCGCCTCTGACCTGGAAGTGTGCACTAATCAAATCAGAGAGGACTCGGAGGCAGAGAGGGAGGACCCCCATCTCTTTCACCCCTGCTATGGTGACCACAGGGGCCCTGGCCCTTTCTCAGGGGGACCAGGGAGTTGCTATGGAAACAAGGCTGGAAATGAGGTTGGGGAGTGGCCCCTTTCCTCCACACTCCCAGGGGGAAAGGCTGAGCCCCTGCCCCCAGCTCTGGGCCCACCCCAGCCCGGACCCACTCAAGACCCTGCTGATTGCCATAGACCTAAGGAGCAGAGCCTCCCCCATCAGCCCAGGCCTGGCCACCCCCTCCTCTTCCCCAGGCCAAGGGCTCCTCTGGGAAGCCGTTCACCTCTCCTCGGACACGCCTCCCTGCCCACTGACCACACAGCCCAGCGCACCAGCCCCTGCGGGGCCTCCACAGCAGCAGGGGAGTGAGAGCATCTGGGCGAACAGGGCCCAGGCTCTGTGAAGGGCCAGGCTCTCTGGATTTCCCCTCCTGCTGGCTGCCTGGCCGGTACCCACGCAGACAGGCCCTCAGCCCTGGGCCCCCCTTGCTGTGCCCCTCACCCTGGAAGGGCAGGCCTGGGCTCTGGCTCACGTCCTGGAGGAAGTGGACGAAGGGTGGCCGGAGGACCTCCGAGCAGCTGTGATAGGCAGTCACAATGTACAGCAGCCTCCAGCCCCGCTGGCAGCTGTCCCTGCGAGGACACATGCGCAGGACCATGTCATGAGGCCAGGGCAGGACGGCCGTGCCAAGCCTCCAGGGTGGGGCTGGAGGGCCCGGTTCTCAGGCAGCTCTGGTTCTGGATGTTCTTCCTGCCTGGGGAGGGCAGGGTGGTGACCCCAGCGCCAGGAGGAGGTAGGTTCTACTTTGGGGCCAGGGATGGAGGTGGGGAGGAAGGGCTGAGGCCCCAACATGCACCAGGGGACACCTGCCCTGGGGAGACTCTCCCTGAGAGGCTTCTGGGCGAAGGTCCATGAGGTCCCGGGAGCCTGGGGGTGGGGAGCTGTGGGAAGGGAGTGGCAGGGGAGGCCTGGGTGGGCTCGAGGACAGGCGCATGTGCTGAGTGGCTCTAAAATTCCCAGGAAACAGGGGGAGGGGGACAGGGACAGGACAGTGAGCCAGTGGCAGTAAGAGCAGCACATGCTTGGGCACTCGCTGTGCACTGCCTCCATGAGCCCTGCGGGAGGGTTTGGCTGTGGGGCCTCTGGGCCCTGGAGCACTTGGGCTTCCCTCGCCCGCGCCACCCTCACGAGGGCCGCGTGCTGTGGCGACGGGCAGGAGAGCCAGGTCTGGCCACATTAGAGCTCAGCTTCCCTCCAGCTGTGGCGACTGCTTTCGGGACAGGCACGTGACCGGATCGAGCCAGTCCCAGCTCTGCACCCCCAGCCTCCGCGGTTGGTTAGGGATGAACAGCGTGTGGCTGTCGGGCCGAGGAGACTGGCCGGGATTTCTGAGTGGGTCAGTGCTGCTTCCTCTGGGATCGCTGAGCTGGGAAACGTCTTTCCAGAGCGGCCACCTTGCAAATGGATGGGGTGGTGCTTGGGGACGACATCACCACCGAGGAAGCGGCCAGGACACAGGGCCAGCCTGCTCGCTGCGGACACCTGGTGCTGGCCACGCCTGCATGCCGACATCAGCCTTTGCAGTCGCCTGCACCCTCTTCGCTTAAACCAGCTTGGACTGCGTTTCTGGCACCTGCCACCCACCCATCACCGGGATCCCCAAGTGATCGCTACCGTTTCACAGGGAGGACGCGGAAGCGCCAAGAGCAGGAGTGCTGGTCTCCGACCAAGCAGTCCCAGGTCCGCCCGCTGTGTCTACTGAGTGAGCAGGGGGCCGGGCCTGGCAGCGGAGCGGGGCTGCGCTCCTGGAGGGATGGGGAGCGGGAGGGCACAGGGGCTCACGCACTGGTCGCTGCTGGCACGGTCCGTGAGCTGCTTCACCACTTGGCAGTAGCACTCGTCCCGCAGGGCCTCCTGCTCCGCGCACAGCTGCGGGCGCCACAGGCGGGCACGGGAGACCAGAGCGGCGTGAGATAGGCCTCGTGTCCCTCTCCATCCCTCCCCTCCGGCGGATCCACTCCTCCTCGGGCCACACTAGATGCTGCCCACCCCAAAGTCCTGCAACTCTGGTTGCCAATGGGGAAACTGAGTCACAGAACAGGAGCGAGCGCACGGCTAAGTGGGCAAACTGACCTTCAGGAGGGTGCAGAGCACATCCCGTTCGCGCTGGCCCTTCAGCGGGGCGTCCCCCATGAACCGCATCACGGCTGCAGGGAACACCCCACTCAGCCCAGGCCCGAGCTGCCCGCCCTCGGGGACCCCGGGGAGGCCAGGGGAAGCTGGGGCTTCTCTGTCTTAGAGGAGCCCCATGTCTGGCTGGGAGGGGAAGGGTCTGAGGAGCAGGGGCAGGTAGTGCTGGCCTCCGGCCCAGGGTCCAGCCCGCCCCACACCTAGGAACATGTCGGTGGCCATCTTGCTGAGGTTGGCGTCGCTGAGCTCGATGAGGGATTCCTGGAGCGGGATCTGTCAGGGAGGAGGTGTGTCAGGGTGGGGGGCAGGTCCGAACAGAGGGGGCCACGTGGTATGTCCCATCTCAGACAGGAGGGTCCAGAACAGAGGCGCTCGCAGGCCCTCAGGTGCTGAGGGTGGGGGGGTCACTCTGAGGACAAGG
Source organism: Murina feae (assembly GCA_004026665.1). Classification (NCBI taxonomy): domain Eukaryota; kingdom Metazoa; phylum Chordata; class Mammalia; order Chiroptera; family Vespertilionidae; genus Murina; species Murina feae. The sequence continues at coordinate 33,213 of PVJC01012774.1, read as the reverse complement.
CCATTTGCTCCAAGGCTTGCACCACCATTTTACAGATGGGGAAACTGAGGCCTAAGGCTGGCACCTTGGTGAAGCAAAGCATGTCCTCCAAGGTTCTGGACTCCCGGCCCTCCTTGGATTTGAGCCTGAGGCCGTCCCTAGGACAGAAAGCAGAGGGGCAGACCATTGTCGCAGCCTGCAGCTCCCTTCTCCCCCTTGCCGCCCCCCCCACCCAAGGCTCCCACCACGGCTGCAGGTGGCCTCACGCCTGAGGTCTCTCCCTCTCACAGAGGCAGCCTCGCCCTTGGACACGGCGAGAAGCTGCAGGAGGAACTCCTCTGGGTGGGGACTGGGGTGGGGTCACCACTCACTGGGGTCTCCTCTGAGGGTCTCGGAAATACTTCTGGGCAAACGCCAGCATCGTGCGTGGTGGGGGAGCCAGCCTGTCCTCCCCACGATCAGCTGAGCCAGTCCTGATGGGGGAACCCTACAGGGGGCGGGAGCTAGGAGGGCCTGTCCAGCAGCCCACCCCAGGCCCCATCACCATCACACCTGACTCAACTCAATCCCCTCGACCAGGCCACCGTCTCCACATGCCCAGTGGGCCCATCCCCGGACCCACGTGGCCATGCCCCACCACCAGGCGCATCCCGGCCCAGGGCTGGGCTCTCCAGACGCCGGGTCGAGCTGACCTTGCCCTGACAACGTAGCTTTACCTCACCCACCCCTCGCTACCACCACCCCACCTGCTGGACCCTGCTCCCTTCATGGCCCCATCCTGCCTCCTTGGCCTGGTCGCAGTCCTGCTGACTCCACCCTTCTCTGCCCTCCTGGCCACATCTCCAACCACCGCTGGTCACATGCCGCAGGTCACTGAACGGCTAGTCCTACGCCCTTCACCCACCCCAGGACTGGCAGACCTTGTCCCCACCCACCTCCCGTCAGATGACCCCCAGTGGTCTCTACCCGCCTGGCCTGGCCCACAGGCCTCACCTCTCTCCGGCGGCCCACCTCCCATGCAGCAGCCGTGGAGGCCACCGCGGCGGCCACGGCGGCGGCACGACCCCGGCTGGGCTCCGTGGGCAGCTGCAAGAAGTCAGGGGCAGCCACGGGCTGCACCAGCTCGGAAGGGAAGCGTCCCACACGCCCGTGGATGGTCCCGAGCCTCCAGCCTAGGGGGCAGGGAGGAGTCTGAGGCGAGCCTGGGACTGAGGCTCTCAGGACACGCCCTGCCCTCGAGCTCCCTGATGAGGGGCCCGGGCTTGGGAAGGGAGGGATTCCCTAGGTGAGGGCGGCGGCAGGTGTGGCACAGAGGGATCCACCACTAACGGAAGCGCCACAGAGACCCTTCCGCCAGATGGGCAGTAGGAGGGCTGGGCGGGTGGCAGCCGGTCACCGAGAGGCCCGGCCAGGCCGAGCACTCACGCCCCAGGACCGTCCTGCCTGGTGGTGTGAGTGCAGGGGAGCCTGGGACCCACCGAAGTCAGGGCCTCTCCGCTGCAGCTCCTCCAGGTACACCACCTTCTTGCGGACGACACAGCCGGCACTGTAGCCTGCGGCCGGGTACGTCTGTCAGCGACGGCCAGGGGGGCCCTGGCCCGACTCCCTCCCCGTGCCCGCCCCACCCCGAGGCACCGACCCGGGCGGGGCGGCTCGAGGGGCTGCAGGTGGATGATGTCGCCCTTGTGGAAGGCCAGCAGCGCGGGGTCCTCAGGCAGGAAGTTCCTCACAGCAACCACGTAGTCCGAATCCTGGGTGGCCAGAGGCAGGGTGAGACCACAGGCCCTTCCCTCCTCCCAGAGGCCCGGCCATCCCCTGCCCCCCACACCCACAGGCGTTTTCTAAGTGAAAGGGGCAGGGGCATTCTGGGTAGAAGGCTGGAGGGTCAGGGGCCCGGGCCTGAGGAACGCAGATGGCGCTGGGGCACAGGTCCATGCCGCCCCGCTCCCCGCCACGGCGTCCCCCCTGCAGCCCTGCCGGGCCTGAGGCGGAGTGGCCTGGGCTTGGCGGGGCGCCCTGGGGGGACACTGCCCCTGCGGGGAGCCGTGGTGGCGCACAGTGGCCCAGGAGGATGAGGAGCACAGCTGCTGTGGAGCTCAGAGGCGGCAAAGGGCAATGCATGGAAGGCCACGGAAGTCTGACTCGGCCACTGGCCAACACACAACCCTGCTCCCGGGCAGGGTGGCTGGTGCGGGGTACAGAGCCTGTCCTGGGCCTCAGCTCTCGGCGGGGCTCTGTGGGAGACCCTGACCTTCTTCAGCTCCAGGATGAAGTCGTCGACGAGGGTCTTGACCTGCTGAGCGCGGGCTGAGAAGAGGATGACCTTCTCGCAGGCCAGGTTGAACTCCAGCATGTTCCGCGAGGGGATGGTCACGAACAGGATATCCGCAAAGCTGGGGGGCAGGCGCGTGAGGGCGGGGCCTGTGGCAGAGGGACGCCCCCTCCCCAGCCTCCCTGCTCCTGTGCCTGTCCCACTCCCAGACTTCACCAGCCCCGCGGCCCAGGAGCCTCCCCAGCCTCCCTCCGTCACCCTGTGGCTGCGGCCGACGCAGCAGTCTCTCACTGGGCCCCTTCCCCTCCCAGGCACAGGGGTGAGCTCCGTGGGGCAGGATGGCGGGCGGGTTCCCAGCTCATCTACTTCCTAGCTGTGAGCCTGAGCCAGGCACCTCTCCCTGAGCTCAGGGCCCTGTCTCTGAAAGGCTGGATTCAAGGGTTGGGCACCATGCTGGAGAGACAGTGAGGAAATGCTGATGCCAGCCTGTGCCCGTGTCCAGCGAGCCCCATTTTCACCCCACTGCCAGCACCTGTACGTGCGCAGGACACGCAGCTGCCCACTGGCCTCCCGGCTGCCCCGGGCCATCTGCAGGAGCTTGATGCCCGTGTGGGACACAGCTAGGATCTGCACGCCCGTGCCCACGCTGCCCTGGGTGGGGACAAGGGCGTGTCAGCTTTGTCCTGAGCCCCGGGGCCGGACCGGGCGGGGCAGGCTGGCAGTGGCTCGCACCGTGGCCGGGAAGAGGCGGGAGAAGTAGACCTCCCAGCTGTCGCGTGCGGTGTTGACCACAGCCCGCTTCACGCTCTCCGTCACCAGGGGCCTCTGCGTGTCCAGCTGGTTCTGGGCTGAGGGATGCAGATGGGTCAGGACCCTCCCCTACCCCGTGCCGGCCCCACTGCAGGGAGGAAGCTGGACTCAGCAGAAGGCAAGGGATCATCTGCTCTCAGTGCTGAATGGGAAGCCAGGATCCGAGGCTGACAGACGGCCCAGGCCCCCCACCGGTCAGACAGAGCTGACGGACCTCAGACTTGTCTCCTGGCCATGGTAGAGCCTAGCAGCTGAGCAAGGAGGGGTGTCTGGGAGGTGAGTGGGGCGGGGCTCATCCCTCCCCCTCTCCCTGCTGAGGTACCAAATAGGGCCTTCATCTTGAGCCTCTCGTCCTGGGAGATGCGCAGGCAGGCCTCGGAGAGGGTGTCATGCAGGATCTGCGGAAATGAGCTGAGCTGCAATGCGGTGGCCCGAGGAACTCCCCCACGTGAGCCCAGGCTGGACTGTTCCAGGATGAGCGGGGTTCCATGTGTGCAGCTGTGGGGTCCTCTGGGTAAATCAGACCCCACTCACAAGGACACTCTCCTTTCTCCCTCCCTCCAAGTCATGCTACTGCTCCCGGCCTTGGTGTCCTCACCTATACAATGGGTCTATCTAGCTCATCAAACCCCGAGTCTGGTTAGATGGGCTTGTGGGCTTGTGACTCTAACCATGGGAACAGGGGTGCAGTAGAACAGCTTCCCATCCACACCACAGTCAAGGAGCCCCACCTTGAGTGCAGCGGCAGAATCTACAGACAGCCAGTCCACGTGCCCATTGCCCTGCTGAGTACACTGAGGCAGAAAGGGAAGAGAGGCCCTTACCTGCCGGAACAGGAGGTCTAGTTGCAGGGGGTGGCTGTAGCTGTCCTTCGGGTAAAACACCTGTGGGGTGGGGCTTCAGTGAGGACCTGCAACGGCCCCTCACTTTGCTTCACACCTGGATCCACCCCCAGATGCAGCCCCGCCCTAGAGCAGCGGCTAGGTGCCTAGCTCAGCTTCACCCTGGCCTATTCTCCAATCTGGGTGACCCCTCTGCCCCTCGTCAGCCCCTCCCCCACCCCCGGCACCTCTTTGCGCAGGAAGATCTGCCAGGGGGTATCCTGGTAGCCATAAAAACTGGGGTTGGGGAGGCGGTGCAGCTGGGTCTGCACTGGATCCTCGGCGGGCTCCAGCGACCTCGAGGGCAGCGCTGGGGGGCAGAGCAATCGCAGACGTGAGGGGAGGCAAGGCTGGCTGAGGGTTGGGGTAGAGTGGCATCCCACACTCTCGGCCACAGACACACCTGATCACATGCAGGCAGAACACTGCCACAGCCCAACCGGCCCTGCCACATCCTAGTAAACAGGCACCTAGTGTGTGCAGCCCTGCCTGGGCTTAGAGTCTCCTGGTAGATGAAACAGACCATTAGAAATGACGAAACTCCTCGTGCTAGGAGCTGGGGGTGGGAATAAAACAGGAGGGTTTAGGGAAGGTCTGTGAGGGCCCTCAGTCCTGGGCTGGCAGGTCTCTCTGCGAAGGTGACGTGGAGACCTCAGTGAGAAGAAGGGGGCAGAGCATCAGGCAGGAGTGGCAGGGAGGGAGGGAGGCGGGAGTGAGCCTGGTGCGCGTCAGGAACACCGAGGGGCACAGCCCGGGGCCGGTGAGGCGGCCAGGCTGCGAGCGGGCAGATCTCGGGCCAGGGAGGAGCATGGAGCTGCTCCCAGGAGCCACGGGAGCGGCTGCCAGGAACTCAGTGTGGGTCGATTTATGTCTCTTAAGGTCACTGTGGCTACGTGAGGCCAACGACGTAGAGATTAGGGCCCCAACTGTGATGTCAGAAGGCCTGGATTTAGGTCCCTGGCCTAACACCTTTAAGCTGTGTGATCTTGGCAAGTCATTTAAGCTCTCTGTGCCTCTGTTTCCCAATCGGTAATCCCTGTAGGTACAGATGGTACCGTGTCCAGGGTATAGTGAAGGTTTAATAAGGCCAGGGTGGGCCTGGCCTGAAATCAGCGTTATGTAAGTGCCGACATGATTGTATAGATGTCCACAGAGGCTCAGGACATGAACACGCATGCCACAGACATGCAGACGCACACCTGTGCTCACAGACTTACTATACACTCGGACACCTGCCCTCTTGTCCCTCCCTCCCTCCCTCCCTCCCTCTCGGCTCCTCACCTGCAGGGGGTCGCATGGATGGCCTCGGTGCACTGGTCACTGGCTTCACCAGGGCCACGGCCTCCCTGGGCACCTGCCCCCACCCCAAGGAGAGTGCTCAGGGGCGCAGGGCCATGCCTTCTAGGGGCACCTGGTTTCTGAGGCCCCGTTTTCCACTCTGCCTGGGCACAGCCAGACGCTGCCCCTCACCTGCGCGCCAGGTGCAGCCGCCACGTGGCTCATCTGCCCCTTCAGGATCATCAGGGCTTCCTCGTGGGGGTCTGGCCGCTTCACGAACACCCTCCCGCAGTCCTTCCTGGGGCGTTGGACACTGAGTTCCTCTCCTCTCCCCATCACAAGCCCCAAGAGGAAGGACCCTCTCCCCCACCCCGTCATTGATCATTGTCAATGAGAACCTAGAGAGGTTCTCACAGTGCAGCCTGGAAAGCAGTCTGGGCCGCCTCCTATCAGGGAGGGGGTCCTGGGGGGCATCTGCATAAACAGGCTCCTCCGTCACACTGCTGGGCACCGGGCCCAGGCACCAGGCCCAGGGAGGGGGCAGCCGCCTGCGGGCTGGGGCAGCGCTGACCTGAGGGCCTTGGGCTGGCCCCGCTGGGGCGGCTGCTGGTACTGCCTGACGATGTCCTTGATCTGCTGCGTGGGCTGCGGGAAGTGCTCCGAGTTGAGTGTGGAGTAGCGGACCAGCTCAGGGCAGGGTAGGGCTGTGGGCCAGGGGGCAGAGTGAGGCCACACTCCCAGTCCATCCTGGGAGGCCTCCCCCATCAGCCCAGCAGGGGCAGGACACTCACTGGTTTCTGGAGAAGATCGATCCTGAGCTAGAATCGGGGCGGCCACAGGCTTGGTGGGGGGCCTGGGGGCCTTGGCCAGAGGGGCGGGGGTCAAGGGCTTTGGAGAGGAACGCAGGAGCACAGGCTTGGCCGGGGGTCCAGTGCCCATGAGCTTTGGCCGTGCCTCAGGGGCTGGGGGTTTCTGCGGAGAGCAGGGTGCCAGGTGAGCTTCCCGGGACACACCAGCTTGCTCTCTCGGACCCTGTGTCTGCCCAGGACGGTGTGGGGTCCAGGCTCACCTCTGGGGGGAAGGACCTCAGGGCAGGACTCAGGGGCTGCTGCTGGAGGGCCATGGCCTGCAGGGTCATCTCTCTGGCCTGTGGGGGTGGGGGTGTAACCAGGCAGGCCGCTCCAGCCCCCCCCCCCCCCCCCCCCCCCCCCCCCCCCCCCCCCCCCCCCCCCCCCCCCCCCCCCCCCCCCCCCCCCCCCCCCCGCCCCTCTTACACACCAGCAGCACGGCCTGTTTGTGGATGAAAGCTTGTTGCAGAGCCAGCGTGGAGGCGTCCAGGCCTGGGACTTCAGGGAGCCGGGCAGAGGGCGCAGATCCCCAGGCGTGGGAGGTGAGGGAAAGGGGATTTCCTACCGCCTTGCCCCTTGCCCCTCTCCACCCTACCCATGGCTGCCTCCCTGTTAGCATGGGAGGGAGCCTGGGGAACAGCGGGCCAGCCTTGCCCAACCCCAGAACCACCCCCGGGACAGGCACTGACTTGGCTTTGGCTCCGGGGGTCTCTTGGGAGTGTCTTCAGCGCTGCTGCCACCGCCATTAGGCTGGCCTCCCCCTTTCATGCGATAGGCAATGGCTGTCGGCTTCTCCAGGTCCTGGGGGCAGCAGCTGGCTCGAGTGGCTGCCTCCGTGCTGGCCTCCCACGGTTCCAAGGCAACGGCACCTGACACCAGCTTCCTCCTCCATCCCAGGGGCCTCCCACTGGCCCAGCCTCTGCCCTCACCCACTCACTCAGTCCTCCTACCACCTGCAAATTCCCAAGTGACCACCCCTTTCACGGAGGAGTAAAATGAGGCTCAAAGAGGGGCTATGCCCTGCTCAGGGCTACACATCATGCCCTGAGGGGCTCCTGGGAGTTCTGAGTAAGCAGAGGGCCTGAGGGAGGACTGAGCCTCTATCCAGGGGTGTCTCTAGCCAAGAAGACACCCTCCTCCTTTGCTGGGTCCCCATGACTCCCCGTGGCCTGGGCTGTGTCCCCTGTGATGTGTATGACTTGGTATGTGCATGCCATGCCTGCTGCCTGCAAACACCCCAGCCATCCCTACCGCATCCCCACAGGACAGCACAGGGTCGAAGAGGCTGTCCAGGTAGCAGTCCAGGCCCTTGTGGGACACGGCAGGCTCTCCAGGGCTGTCCAGGCCTGGCAGGGGGGACACGGCATGTTGTCTTCTCCTGCTGATGCCCCCTCACAGCCCCGGGGCCCTCCCCACCAGAGACAGCGGCCTTGCTGGTCGACCTGGGTGGATTGTTGTACCTCTCTGGGCCTCAGTCTCCCCATCTGTGCTGTCCTCATGGTGGCTGCAGTACCCATTGGCATCAGCCACATTGGACATGTGCCCCTGTGGTTGGGGCCTGGTGGGCGTGTCCTCATCTGAGTCCCAGCTGTTCCCAAACACCCTGTGGGTAAGGGAACATGGAGCATCGGATCCCCAGAGAGACCCACGGCCTCCTAAACCACCCCCCCCATCCCCACCCACTCCCACCCCATCTCCTCTGCACAGGACTCCGGAACTGAATGACTGTCTCTTTCAAGGCAGGACCCTTTGGTCAGCCCACCTCCATGAGAACCTTGAAGCTTAAGTCCAGACCTCAGTCTCTCTCAGCAGCCAGAGGGGCAGTCCTGTGCTGGGAGAGGCCACCTATGGGGGGCCCAGGTAGCCACCTACGCTCTCGGGCCTCCTCTGCTGGCCACGGGCCCTTCTGCACCCACAATGAAGTAGGACTTCTGTCGCGGGAAGTCCCTGAGCAGCTCTAGGTCTGACACCAGGTCCAGCACGTAGTCGTGGCCCGCTAGCTCTGCCCACTGGGCCCCATTCTTCATGGCCACCGTCCAGCCCCGCCAGCCGTCCGCCAGCCCCCTGGGGACAGCATATGAAGGGACATGAAGGAGGGATAAGGCCAAGAGGTGCCACCTGGGGAGACTCTGGGACAGGAGCGGACCCCAAGCATGCCCAGGGGGCACCCCGGGGGGTTGGAGGATCTGCCTCCTGCCCCTCCCTTCCTTCTTCCCAGGTGCACTGGTGAGCTGGGCAGTTGGTGCGGGAGCCGACCTGTGCCTCAGGATGTCTCCAGCCAGCTCCTCCCCCGTGCTCCAGGAGTGTACCGGGCAGGAGAACTGGTCGCCTGGACGAGAGCAAGCACCAGCTCAGCCTGGGCGGGCGGCAGCTGGCCCTGCGCTGCTGCTTCCTGCCTGCTTCCCGCGCTTTGGTCCGGCTCCTCTCCCGCATTCCTGGTCCACCCCACATGCACACCGAGACCTTCCAGGGCCACGCCCAGCAGGCACCCGCCCCGCTTCTCCTGGCCCAGGGCAGAGGCCTGCAGGAGGGAAGGCAGCGGGCGGGGAGGGCAGCTCACCGTTGAAGCAGCCCACATCCAGAGCCATGCTGGCCTTCTCCTGTGCTGCGGTCCACTCAAGCCGGGTCGGAGGGAAGGTGCGGGCAGCCCCAGGGCCCTGCTGCTGGGCCCGGCCCATGGCTTGCATGAGGCGGTGCTGACACACCGCCTGGAAGCCATTCCGCCCATAATCAGACACAAACCTGGCCGGTGGGAGTGAGAGCCAGGATGAGAGGAGCTGAGGCTAGCCCAGGCCGGGGAAGATTCTGCAGCCAGTGTCAGGGAGGCCCAGGCTAGCCCAGAGCTCCCAGGCCAGGGAGAGCTACCGGAAAGAGGCCCCAGGCTAGCCCCGAAGTATTTCAAACCAGCCGCGTTATGCGGCGCCCACCTAAGCTTGTCAGAGCGACCTGTCACTGACAGGGTGGGGCCTGCAGCACTCTGTGGGCAGGAAAAGGACTCCCAGGGGCGCTTCCCCACTTTCACCAGGACCCCAGCTGCACCCGCCTGGAGCCTGCTGCCAGGTTCTCACCCATCCTGAGGCGGCTGTGAGGTTTCAGCCTGGCCCAGGACCCCTGAGCTGACTCCTGCCGGCGGTAGGCATTCCGCCTGCCTGGCTCCACTCCCAATCGCTGGGGTGCCTGGCCAGGAGCCGCGGAGCGGCAGGTCCACAGTGGCCACAAGAGAGACCCTAGAGCTGTGCCCACAGGAAGCCCTGGACAGGCAGTGGCCCTGCCCATTGCCATAGGTCCATACGGCTGACCAGTGAGCTGCCCACCCCTGCGCATGGCCTGTGCACCTCTGTACCCTCTGGGCTCACAGCCGCCCGGAAGGCAGGTCCCGTTACCGCCCCTAATTTACAGGGAAGGGGAGAGGTTCAGAGAGGAGCCGTGACTTCCCCCGGGTCCTACAGCAGGTGACTCACAACCACTAGTAGATTCTGCACCAGGGCCTGCCTGAGCGCCTTTCCCTGCCGATCGTCCTGACCCCCCCTCCCCGCCCCCGGTGGATGACACTGCCCTCCTCCTCCTCCTCCTCCTCCTCCTCCTCCGGAGGCTGACGAGGTCTGTCCTCACACAGCACTCACACACGCTCCTGTCCTACGCATTCCACATGTGTCTGCTCAGAGCCCTATTCTTGAAGCCCTATTCTTGTCATCCTCATTTTATACTGAAGACACCGAGGCCCAGCGAGGTTAAGCCACTTGCCCAGGTCACTCAGCGCTGACATGGCTGAGCTGGGACTTGAACACAGACTGTCAGAGTCTATACTTCCAACCCTCTCCCTACATCCCGTTGACGTGAGAGGTCAATGCCTCAATGCCAAATTCCCCACACGCTGGTTTTGCCACCCACCGTGCCCTGAAAGTCCTTTATCCAATCTCAGTAAGTCCAGCTTCCACGCCCAGAGACCTCGCTCCCGGCTGACCTTCCACATCGCACCCGGCCTGTGCCAGCGTCCCTGTCCCGACCCAACCCCACCCCGTTCCACTCACTTGAGCAGGTACTTGTTGAGGCGCGAGGAAGGTGCAAAGCCACTGAGGCAGGCCGCCAGCAGGAGCCAGCCCCGCTCGGCATTGTGGGCCCTGGAGTTGCGCCACACCTGGTTGGCCAGTTGTGCCAGGATCTCGTCCCGGAGTTCGGGCACCGCCAGCCCTTTCTGCACAATGTAGTTCCCGAAGACGTGCTCCTGGGCGCCGTGCAGGTGGGGGTCACCCATGAAACGCAGGACCTGGCCACAGACAGACGCCAGGGGCCTCGGCACATTGCTCCTGCCAGGTTCCCACCCCCTGCATCCCTCACACGTCCTTCCCGTGCCCCTGCCCAGTAAAAGTCCCCCATTACAATGTAATAGCTACATCCCACACCAAATGACCAGGCAGTTCACTTCAGCCCCGGGAAACGGTCAGGGTCCAACCTCCATGCTGGCCTCCTCTCCTGCTCATGAACCTTCTATGGCTCCCTACGGCCCCATTCTTGCCCAGCACCCCTGGCCTCCACTCCACTCAGACTCCAGAGGGGCCACATATCAACCACGCCCCTCCCATGCAGGCGTGTTCCTTGGCTCCGTCGCCTTGGGATAAACTCTGAGCTCCATGCCCCTCTTGCCTTTGCTCTCCGGATTCTCTGTTCTAACCACATGGGTTTCCTCTCCCTCTGTGCCTCCCCCATAGCCCAGGCAGGGAGAGTCTGACTCCTCCTCTGACTCTAGCTCAATGCCCCTCCTCCAGCAAGCTCTCAGCCCGTGCCAAGATAGGAGTAGGGGCCCCGCCTGGCCTTCCAGCCTCCATGTCTCCCTGGCACGCTGGCGGGCACTAGCCAGGTGTGCCATGCCTCCTCTCAGCCTAGGGAGCCCTGGAGGAGAGAGCCCGGACCTGGGAATTCCTTGTTGCCAGGATGATGGCTGGGAGGAGAAAAGCCCGAGGCCCCAGATCTCCATGCAAAGAGGCGGCCAGACCTGACAGAGACCTCCTCCCAGGAACAGGCCTTGGCTCGGGCCATGGGCTAGTGGGTGGGCGGGGAGGATGACAGCCCCCTGGCCGCCTCAAGTACAGGAGCCACGGACTCCAAGGTGGGCTGGGCAGACCCGTACCAGCTTAAAGATGCTCACGGCTTCTGCGTGATGCTCTAGTGGCAGCCCAGTGAGGGGCATCCTCAGGGGCACCGTCAGCATTCCAAAGGCAGGCTCCTGGGGGCACAGGCAGACACATGGCACAGAGTCAGCACTGACGGCACATCTGGTCCATTGCTCTGTGCCAGGTGAGAGCACAAATGTCTAGAAGGCAACAGCCCCCCCCCACCCCAGTGTGAGGCTTGGAGGGGGCAGACACCAGCCCTCAGCAAGTCAGTGGTAGAGACAGTCTGAGCCCCATCTAGGGCCTTTCTGAGGGACAGAAAGTTAAAGCAGGGATGTCGAGCTATGGCTCCACAGACTGTTACATTTCTGACATCTTTCCAGACTGGCTGGCAAACGGCTGCTTCCCAAGCCCCTGGGGCCTCCCCTCCAGGCCCCTGTGGGTCCCAGGCTGCTCCTGACCCAGCAACTGTAGGGGGAGCTTGTGCTAGACCTCAGGGCATGGACAGGAACCGCCCCAGGCTGAGGACAGTATCAATTCTAATTGATCTGTGCCTATTGGCTGGGCTGCTTGGGCCCAGGCCAGCCCTTACCTTGAAGTGGCACCGGACAAACTTGGCCATGGGGTAGTTGTTGATATCCAGGGGCAGGGTGACACGGGGCTCAGCCTGGAGCCGGGGAGTCCGGACGGGGGCCACCTGGGGGACCTGGGCTGGCCTGAGGCCTGTGAAGAGAAGAAGGCACGAGGGGCCTGGCTCCCTTGCCCACCTGTGCCCACACCCACCACACTTGCAGCACTGGTGTACCTGCCACTGCTCGCAAGAGTCCAGCCAACTCTGCTGGTACCTCCAAGTGTCCCACAGGAACCACCTCCCGCTTGCTCAGCTCCTGGAGGGGCAGTGTGGTGAGGGGAGGGCCTGCCACACCCCCACCTGCCATCCTCCCCTCCTGTCCCCTGCTGCCACCCAGACCCCGCACCCACCTCCTGCTCCCGTAGCCGCACCTCCTCCACCCGGAGCCTCCGCTCTGCCCTCAGCTGCAGGAGAGCAGGTGGTCAGGGCAGGGAATGGTGGGCAGAGGCCTTGGCAGGCCGAGCTGGCTAACACAGGGCAGCCAGCAAGGGAAGCAAGGGGTCAGCTTGCCTGATTTCTGGAGGCGACTCCACCTCACAGATGGAGGGAGGCAGAGGGGTGGCCAGAGAAACGGGAGGGCAAGAGAGAAAGACAGAGCAAGAAAGAGACAAGGAAAAGGGCAGAGGAGTAATCCTGGGAAAGGGAGACGGCTCGTCACCCACAGAACCTTCAGGAACAGCTGTGCAGTACTTCGGTGCTTGGTGTTACATTTGTCTGGGTTGGTTTATGTGACAACAGGCCAAGACTGGCATCAAGGTACGAGCAAACGGTATTCAGTGCTGGTCAGACCCACTTACTGAAGACCCCACAGTGAGCCCAGCACCAAGACACCCTTCATGTACACTAGTCATTGCACCCTTTCTGCTGCCTCAGGGGAAGATGGGAGGTCAGACTGGAGAGAGGCTGAGGTCACACAGCTAGTGAGTGGCAGAGCGGGGATTCGAACCCAAGACAGTCTCCTCCTGGGAGCTAAGTGCCTCCTCCCCTCTCTGCCACTCCCTGGACCCAGACAGGACAGGCCTGGCTCTTGGAGAAGGGTCCGGGAAGGCCTGCACCTTGAGGTGGCGCCGGTGGGTCACATATGTGTTCACTAAGGACCGGAACTTCACCAGACTCTTTCTCATCTGCTGGTACCGCTGCCTGCGGGGAGGGAGGAAAGGCGTCTTTGGGGGGGAGGGGGCGGGATGGATATACCAGGGGCAGAGACACCTGTGCCAGCCTGGCCTTGGTGCTACACTTCACTCTGGGACCCTTTGGCACTAAGCAAAGGAGCTCACTGGGGGGCAAGAACATGGCTAAGGTCACGAGCCCAGATTCAACCACTTGGACCACATAGATGCCATTAGGTTGGAACCCCAGGGCCCTGAGATGCAGGCTGGGGTCCTTCTTGGCTGGATGGATTCCCACCCATCAGGGTCAAGGGTCAGTGGGTGGATCTGACCACCCTTCAGCAGAGGCTCCCACTCTCAGCTTGCATACCTCCAGGAACAGGGAGTGCACTACTAGCTACGTTCAAGCATAGTCTCTCCCAAGCCCAGTCCAGGATCCCTGGTCCTGCCCTAGTGGCTGCACCTGGCCAGGTAGCCTCGGGCTCGGCTTTGCAGCAGGACGATCTTGCGGCGTAAGGAGCGGAAACGGCGCTGGATGAAGAAGCCTCGGAGGCAGCGCTGCAGGGTGAGGGCCGCCAGGTTCCGGACGTGCTCCCGCATGCTCTCCAAGAGCTGGTGGAGGTGCTCCTTAAGGAAGAGCTGGGCAGAGGGGGCAGGTGCTGAGGCCGGGAAGGGCAGTGACCGGACTCAGGCCCTCCCTCTCCACAAGTCTATGGAGACAGAACAGCCAGGGCAGTGGAGGGGTTGGGTCTGGAGAGATGGAAGAAGCTGAGGGCGCCTTAGGCAGTGGGAGCAGCCTGAGCGAGGTCTGGAGTGGGGGTGGCATTCCGTTCGCCAAGCCCCACTGGCCTGCCTGTGTACGGTTCTGAGCCCCCCAGGGATGAGTGTGGGTGGGACTCACCTTGCTGATGCCCACGCGGTACATGTTTGGCATCACTGTGCACAGGCGGCTCAGCACGGACACACACATGTCCCCGCTGGCTGGCAGGTTGTGCTCAAGGGCCACTAGGCAGCGGTACCTGCAGGGGCCCAAGTTCAGCCTGGAGCTGTGGGACCTGCTGCCCCAGCTGCCCCAGCTGCCTGCTAGGCTGCAGTCACCGTCCCTACCGTCTCCAGGAGGCCCACCAGCAGGGGCTCCACTCAGCGTCCTCTAGCCAGAAGGCACTCGTTCCCTCCTTCTAGGTTAAGGGGACCAGACATCTCGCTTTTGGCGGGACAGTCCCGATTTTTAACAATTTGTCCCGCGTCCCGCGGCGTTTTAAAAACGTCCCGATTTTTGGAAAGAATGCACGACAAGCTAGGGGACGGCGGGAGAACGGGAAGGGATTATACGGTTTTCGGCAGCCAAGCGGTCAGTGGTGTCCCGCTTTACAATGCTAAAATCTGGTCACCTCATTCTAGGTGCCAGGACATTGCGGAAAGGGTTTCTGCAGAACAAAACCCCTTACTGCCACCTGCTGGAAGCTTGTCATAATGACGATTAAAATGACGACTGTTCTCTTTGGAATCAACACAGTACAACTGCGAAAAACTGCAGAACAATCAATCTATTGGACAACAGCTGGCGCGTGGTGGTCTGTGCACAACCCGAGCAGCTGTGCATGGAACCCTGCTCTGCCTGGGTCTGTGGCGCGGGTGTCGCGGCTGGGCTACCTGTCGATGAAGGCCTGGAAAGGCAGCCGCACCGGGAAGCCCTCCTTGCGGATCCGCACCGTCTCCAGCACCCCTGAGTAGCGCAGCTGCGCCATGACCACCTCTGCCTCGAAGAGGCCTGGCTCCTGTGGGGAGGACCCGCCATGTGCAAAGGGCACTGGCGATGCCAAGTCGCCACGGTGGGCTGGCCGCCGTGAGCAGGGGGAGGGCTGCTCTCTGGAGGGCCTCAGCCATCACGCACCTTCTTGTGGTTGGGCTTCAGGCAGCGCACGAACAAGGGGTTACACCTGGTCAAGGGCAGGGGAGGCAGCGTAAGGCCCCAGAGAAGCAAGTGCTTATCCCGGAGGGTGGCCCACCTGCCACACCCACCTCTCCATCTTCTCAATCAGATCCAGGAGCGACTGTTGGAACTTGGCTGCCACCGTGTGGGCCTTGTGCAGGCGGGTGATGGAGCTGCTCTTGCCCAGGCGTTGAGGGGCAGCCTGCGGGGCGTGGCTGGAGAAGAGGCGCGCCACCACCTGGGCAGGCATGGCAGCAGCCCGGGGCAGTAGTCCAAGCACCAAGAGGGAGAGGCAGGAACCAGGAGACAGACAAGGAGAGAAACGGAGAGGGAGAGGGAAAGCGAGAGGACAAAGGGAGTCAAGTCTCCAGACCAAGCAGCACCAGAAAACTCACCCAGGCCCGCCCTGGGTCAGCTGACTTCTTTTTATTTCGTCTGGGGGACACACGGGCACTAACTGGGTGCGTGGTCATGAGTCCTAGGATGGCCGCAGGAGGAGGGTGCCCATTCGACAGATGAGGAAATGGAGTCCCAGAGTGGGAAGGTGGCAGAGAATACGGGTGGGAGAACCACTCACTAAGCAGATGGAAGTGGGTGGGCTGACCAGGATGAGCCAGGGGAGAGACCTGGCAATCCAGGGGGGCCAGCCAATGGCATAGCCCTCTACGGGGCGGGGCCAGGAACGGGAGGAAGTACAGAGCAAGGCAAGGCTGGTGGGTGTGGGGTTGGGGTAAGGTGACCAGATTTAAAGCGGTACACCACTGACAGGGGAGGGGGTCTTTTCTTTCTTTTTTTCTTTTTTATTATTACTTAAAATATTACAAAGAGTAATTGGGACTTTTTTAAAACGCCGTGGGACGCAGGACAAATTGTTAAAAATCAGGACGTCTGGTCACCTTAGGTTAGGGTTGGGATGGAGCTAGGGTTCCTCCCCTTTTCTTGGAGGACAATGGCCTGGCTGTGGGCTGGGTGCTCTGGGCAGGGCCAGGACCCGGGAGGGGATGTCTGCTCACCCGTGTCCGGCTCCGGACGAATAGGTCCAGCACGTCCTGACGCACCTGGTCATGGTTCTTGTCCAGGAACTTGTGCACCTGGAAGGGGGGATGGCCGGGCAGCTGGGGCTGGAGCCCTTCCCCCATGCAGCCTGCGTGCACCAGCCTGCCTACGACTGTCTTCTTGCTTCCTCCCTGCAGCCCTTGGGTGACCTTGGCCCTGCACCTCCAGCCACTGTCTCCCTGTCTGTCCTGACCTCCTCCTGGTATGGTCCTTACCCCTCCTGTCCCCACGACCCTCCCCACTCCCAGGACTGGCCCCCTTTGCATGACTAGCCCGGGTCTTGGCCCCATCCTCAGTGGAGGACACAGATGAGTAAAATGCAGCCCAGAAGGGGGCAGAGGCTTAGAATCTTGGCCCAAGACAGAGCCAAGGCAGGAATGTGCCTGAGAGAAGAGCAATGAGAGTTACCCTGCTGATCTTGCTACTGATAATAGCTACTCTTTATCAAACCCACCCGAGCCCTAGACTTCTTACACCCATGAGATGGACACTGTTATTATCCCCATTTTCCAGGTGAGGAAACTGAGGCTCCGAGAGGTAAAGTGTTTGGCCCAAGATTACACAGCCGAGAGTCAGCAGGGCCAGAACTGGATTTGGGTCAGAGTGTCTGGAGCCCATGTTGTGCCTCCAACATCAGGGCACCGTGGCGCTGGAGGCATGAGGGCCGCCTTGGGTCTCACCTGGTAGGTGACTTTGCCTGCGTAGTGCTTGATGGTGAACTCGGGCAATGGCATCTTGGGTTTGGAGTAGAGTGGGTTGGCGCCATGGTGGTAATGGCACTTTTGCAGAAATGTGTGGTCTGTGGCCTGGGGGCAGGCAGGGTTCAGTGGGTGGGCAGGGGGTCTGGGCACCCTGTTCCTGGACTAATGGCAGATTCTCCATCCCTGACTGGTCCCTGGTGATCACTGGGGCGGGGGGGGGGGAGGAACAAGTCACAGCCTCCCCTGGCTGCCCACTGCCCTGGGCAGGAGGCCTGAGGGGATTCCTGCAGACGAGTGTGTCTGGTTAGCTCCCAGCTGCCACCCCTCCAGCCCAGTTGACCCTGCACTCCCTTGTCCCACTGCCATCCCACCCTTGTGTTTTCCAGTCAGTATTTGAAGCCCAACCCCAAGGTCACCTCTTCCATGAAGCCCATGGCTATATAGCCCCTCGAGGGGACACTGCAGCCCCCTACCCAGGTCGTGAATGGCAGGTTGGCTGTCCTGAGCCCCCATCCCAGGCCACAGCAGAGAGGGATGAGGAGCACCTGGCCAGGCCCACACGGCGCCCAGGGCTCACCTGCGGAAAGCAGCACTGGTCGTCCAGAATGCGCAGGATGCCGTAGGGCTTCAGCGAGATGAGGTTGATGCAGGGCTGATTGTCAGCGAAGGCGACCTCCCGCCAGTCGATCTGTTCGCGGAGGTACTCTTCCTGCAGGCAGCAGGGCTCAGCCTCCTACTCCTGCCCAGGCCCCCCCACCCCTCTGTCTCCCAGGATGAATCCATCTGGCAGGGCCTGGCCTGGGGCACCTCTGCTCGCACACCTCCCAGCACAGGGAGCTCACTTCCTAGCAGGGCCACATGAACCATTGCTGGGCCTTCTCCTCCCTCCACCAGGGACAGCTCTGTAGAGGGGGAGAAGGATCCCCCAAGCGGGCTCTTCCCCAGGGTCGTCACCCCGACACCTTCCCCTCAAGAACCACAGGCCTCTCGTGTGCTGGGGAAGCTTCCCATGCCTTCCCTCCATTTGCTCTTCTGACCACCTCTGATTTGCCCTTAAAGAGCCAGCATGTCCTGCTTGTCACTGAGGAGGCCCAGGGCCCGTGAGGATGTCTGGGGGAGGGAAGGGGGGTGCGGGGGGGGGGGCGCCCGACTGAGCCCTGCACACCTGCTCCTCCTGGAAGATGATCTTGTTGAAAAGGTACTGGAGGTTCTCGTTCGCATAGTTGATGCACAGCTGCTCGAAACTGTTGAAGCTCAGGTCCTGTGAGGCAGGTGGTGAGGGGCCTCAGCCCCCGACCCCTCCCAGGCCCTGCCCACCCCCACCCCAGCTCAGGCGCAGTGCCCTCCCTGCCTTCCATGCTCGCAGCTTCAGGACGCGCGAGCCTGACCACAGGCCCTGCTCGGCACCCTCGGTGGCTCCCGCTGTGCACAGGCAGAAGGAAGCCTGGCAGGCTGGGCCCAGCGAGAGGCCGCTTTGGCCGTGGTTAAAGGCCCAGGCTCTGTGCCCTGGCCAGTTTGGCGGAGTGGATAGGGCGTCAGCCTGCCGACTAAAGGGTCCCTGGGTCCATTCTGGTCAGGAGCACGTGCCCGGGTTGTGGGCTTGATCCCCAGTGGGGGGCGTGCAGGAGGCAGTTGATCAATGATTCTCTCTCATCATTGATGTTTCTCTCTCTCCCTCTCCCTTCCTCTCTGAAATCAATAAAAATATTTAAAAAAATAAAATAAAGGCCCAGAGTTCCAATCTTTCTAACCATGTGCCTTGGACAAGCCCCCCGTGCCTCAGTTTCCCCACCTGTAAACAAGGATAAGGACAAGCCCACATCACAAGGCGGGTGTAAGGATTAAGTAATCGGAGAACATAACGCACTTGGAACAGCCCCTGGCACCCAGCAGGTGCTGCATGAGTACTCGCCGTCTCACCCCAGGCCCACCAAGCACTCAGCACAGCGGCGCACGTCCGCCCCTGCAGATGGCTTCCAGCTCCCCTGCCCCACGCCACCACTCCCTCCACCTCCCCTGGTTCCGGAGGAGGCAGCTCAGGGATGTCTCTCCCTTGTAGGAGGACCTGCCTGGCCCCTGCCCACGAAGGCTTTCTCTGGCTCCACCAATGCCAGGCTGACTCTGTTACAGCTCTGACCACATGGGTTTGTCGATTTCTGTCCCCCACGCCCACCCAGTGCCTGCAAGGGCCGAGCCCAGGTCTGGTCCTCTCCAGGGTCCCTTGTGTTGCCCAGCTCGGGGCCTGTGGGTGAGGGAAGGACATGGTAGAAGACAAGATAGATAGTAAGGGGGGCCCTGAACGAAGAGGCTGTGCTCTAGGCAGAGGTGAGACATGAAGCCTGTGCCCCTCCCCTCCCCCGCCCAGAAGCCCCACCTCGAAGCCATAGATGTCCAAGATGGCGATGGAGAGTGCGGCCTGCTGAGGGGATACCAGCGCGTTGACCCTGGTGATGAGCCACCCGAACAGCAGCGCATACAAGACCTTGGCAATGGCATCCCTGGAAAGAGATGGTGATGGGGGTGGGCACAGTGTGGGGCTAGCCATCTGGAGGCTCGGGTAGGGAGGGTGCAGCCTCACCTGGCATCCACAGCACTCTCCACAGTCAGGGGCGTGAAGATCTTCTCTCGGATTGTCTCCTAGGGAGGAACATGGCCCCTGAGCGACAGCAGTCTGGCCACCAGCTACAGGAAGTCCTCCGAGAATTGGGGGTTGGGTGGGGAATGAAAATGGAGTGACTGGTCTTAGGTCAACAGTAGGCCGGGGGTTGAAACATAAGGCCCTCGACCCTCCTCCTGCCTGGCTGTGCTGGTCGGGGTGGGGGCTACTGGTCCAGTGGGAGCGTGGCAGCGGCAGAGGCATAAGCAAACATGACACAGCGAGACCAGCCGTGGGAGGGGAAGGAGAGCCAGGGGTCAGAAACAGCTCCCTAGAGGTGGGCAGCTGTGCTGGGTCTCAAGCATCCGGGCAGGGAAACAACCAATGCAAAGGCCTGGAGACTGGGCATCCAAGGCCTGTGGGGTCTGAGGTTAACCCCTCCAGGCCTGGCTCACAAGAGGGTGGGCAGGGAGGAGAGGGAGAGGGAGGGGCCCACAGATGGGGCACAAAGCAGCGGTGTGCAGGCGCTGGCAGGAGGCCTGGACAGGCCCCAGGTCCGAGACTCACGGTCACTTTGAAGGTGATGGCCTTCTGGAGCCCCTCAGGGGAAACCTGCAGCAGCTCAGCCACCGCCTGGATCTCCCGGGCGCTCACCACCGAGGCCACCTCCTGTGCGTCTGTCTGTGTGAAAGACCCACAGGACTGTGTTTTGAGCTAAACAAGTAGATTTTAAAGTTCATATAAAAAAACGTAAACAAGCTAGAAGAGCCAGGAAAATTCTGAAACAGAAGTGCAGGGGGACGTAGGAGATGGTTAAACGTATTTCAGAGTTACGACAATTAAAACAGATAACAGACATGGAGTATGTAAGCAGATTAGTGGAGCACAACAGGAAGTCTGGAATTAGACATAGATATACATGGAGATTTAGTATACGACAAATATTTACTTTCCAGGTGGTGGAGTTAATATAATTAACTAATTGCCTGGAAAAAAAAAAAGAAATTGGATGCCCGCCTCATGCCTTACTAAGATAAATTCCTGATGGATCAAAGATTTAAATGTTAAAAAACAAACTGTGAAAGCCATAAAGGACCTTGAAAGAAGTATGGGCAAAACTTATAATTTAAGAGAGACAGATCTCTTTTAAAATGATAAAAAATAATTCTAAAATTTATACAAGAAAAGCCTGACCAATGAAATTCCTGAAAATAATTTTAAAAATCTGAAAGACCAAAGCAAATAAACAACAACCATGAAAAACAAATGCCGGGAGCCGGGCTCGGCAGCCGGGACCTCTCTCACCTCGTACTTCTCAAAGTAGACATTGCCCAGGTGCAGGATGGAGGCCAGGATGCGGAAGATGCTGTCCTGGTCCTCCCCGCTGAAGCCCAGCACCTCCATGGCAGCGAGGAGCCGGCGGAAGTCGTCTGCGTCACTCTTCCCCGAGATCTCGCAGTTCCCGCCCTGGGCGAGGGCAGGGCCGGGGCTCAGGGACTCTGGGTGGCGCTGGGAACCCTGACTGTCCCTGCTCTGTCTGCACTTGCAACATGGCCCACGTGCTCACTCAGCACTTTCGTTCCCACGGGCCAGGAGTCTCTGAGCAGGCACTGTGCTAAGTGCTACGGGCCAGGAGTCTCTGAGCAGGCACTGTGCTAAGTGCTACGGGCCAAGAGTCTCTGAGCAGGCACTGTGCTAAGTGCTACAGGCCAGGAGTCTCTGAGCAGGCACTGTGCTAAGTGCTACGGGCCAGGAGTCTCTGAGCAGGCACTGTGCTAAGTGCTACGCATACATTTCCTTCCTTTAATCCTCACCACGTCCCTGGCAATGATACTATGCTATCCCCACGTTACAGATGAGGAAACTGAGGCACTAGAGGGAAAGTATAGTAGCTCCAGGCTACTTATTTCTGTTGTAGTCTCCAGAACAATGAAGAATCATGTAGGCCTCCTCTACCCTAGATCTGACCCGTCCACTTGCCATGATGAGACACCTCACATTCAAATTTGCCCTCCCAAATCCCCATCATCATGGTGGACATCAGGACTGGGCTCTTTCAGCCCCCTGGGGTGATGAGGGGGACCAGGCCTGGGGAGCCTCAGAGGCCTGCTGGTGCTCACCTGGTTCAAGTAGTAGTAGGTCTCAGCCTCCTGCAGGCTGAAGGCCTGCCGGAGCTGGGCAGGCAGCCCAGCCAGCAGCTCATAGAAGATGTGGTAGTTCCTCTCGTTTTTGGCCTGCAGAGTGGGTGTGTGAGTGCCGAGAGGGAGCCGCCCACCTAGGCAGCCCCACTCACATACAGGCCCAGGTGTGCCCACCAATGTAGACAGACACCCACGCCTGCAGGTGGGGCCTGTCCCCTCTGTGCTGAGTGAGCTCCCTGCCCAGCTCTGCCTGGGAGCAGGGAGGGATGGAGAAGCCCGGTGGGGTGGGGAGGGGCCCTGGGCAGCATTCCATAAGAGAAAGGTGCTGCTCTCGCCTGTGTGCTATGTCTCGCCATGCGTGCCTATGTCCAAGGAGCAGATGGCTCATTTAGCCAGAGTGGCTGAGCACCCACTGTGCGCCTGGCCCTGCTCCAGGCTCTGGGACACAACGAGGAACAAGGCAGACAGAAGTTCTCGTGGACCACCTGCCAGCTGGGAGACAGATACTCCGCAAACCACTGGTTAAAACATCAACATGTCAGGTGGTGAGGAGTGCTCTGGGGAGACAGCGCAGTGAAGGGATGGGAGCTCACTGTGAGGGGGACAGCTTCCCTTCAGGCAGATGGGAGGAGGTGGGGGTGGCCACACAGGTGTCGGGAACAGTGCTCCGGGAGAAGGAGCAGCCCGTGCAAAGGGCCTGGGCAGGGTCGGGCCTGGTGTGCTTCAGGGACAGGGAAGAGCCGACGTGGCTGCAGGGCATGGGGCGGGGGTGGGGGAGGCCCAGTCCCATGCTCACATATGCACATGCGTTTGCTCATTAATTCACTCAGAGCCAGGGGCCGGGCTCTGAGCATCTACACACACACACACACACACACACAGACCTGGCCCACGCCCTAGCACACAAGGGCCGTGCAGGCCTGTCCCACCTGAAACACAATCCTGGATTTCTCGAGCAGGTACTGGGAGGTTATGGCACCAGAGATCACGCCCCTGTGTGGGGAGCACGCTCAGCTCAAGCCCAGCAGGCAGTGGGCAGGGCGATGGGGCTGCTGTAGGCTCCGCGGGGCTGTGCCAGGACATGGAGTACACTGCAGGTCTTTGGGGGCTCCTCCACTTCCCACTCACCCTTCCAGAAAGATCTCCACAAACTTCCCGAAGCGGCTGGAATTGTCATTCCTAACAGTTTTGGCGTTACCGAAGGACTCCAAGAGGGGTGTTGCCTCCAGGATCTAGACCACAGAAGAGGTGGATATTATTCTGGCCGCCTAGAGTGAGGAGCATGGCTGGGGCCACCCCAGGATTTCCCAGACATAGGCATCCCCAAACACCCCGTTTGTGAGGGGCAACCAGAGCTGGGCTCCCCAGAGAACCCCAGGGTCTTCCTAGTCTCCCTCAATGCTCCCACCTCATGCAGCCCAGACCCTACACACACACCCCAGCTGCCCTCTCCCAGCCCCGGCCTCCCGTGAGGCAGCCCTGGCCAGGACAGGTGTGAGACACTGCTTCTGACCAAGCCCGCTATCGCACATGAGTGTGCACACATGCACACCCACAGGTGCATGTCACAAAGGCAGGAGCATGTACACACACACACACACACACACACACTCCAAATACCTTTATCTTCAGGAGCAGCCGGTAGGGAGGAGGAGGCGAAAGGAATAAGAACAGAAGGTCATCTGTAGGACTGACCACCACTCCCCCCACAACACCAGGGCCTCCAGCCACAGAGGGGCTGGAAGAACCCTTTGGGCCCCTGTGGCGGCCAGAAGAGCCACCAGGTAAGAGTACAGTCATGAGCCCCAGAGACCCCCAGGGTCTGGCAGTGTGGCTCCAGATGTGGGTGTCTGCTGGGCCTACTGGCCAGAGTTCTGGGATGTCCTCTCCCTCTCCCCTCACAGCCATGGGTCACCTGGGTTCCTAGAAAAGTCTCCTCCCTAATCCTGCCTCTGTCCCTCCAGGAGTCCTTTGAAAACCTGAACAGGTCACCTTCTCCCTCAGGCTCAAAAGCCAAGTCCTCGCAGTGACCTCCAAGACCCGACACAGCCCAACCTCCACTGGCCTCATCTCCTCTCCCTTGCTCTGCCCAGCACCTGGTCCTCCTGACTGTGCCCTCAACACTTAGGCACACTCCTGCCTCTGAGCACTGGAATTCTCCCTCTGTTGCTTTTAGCATCTTTGGCAAATTCTCCCATTTATTTGTATCTTGTCTCCCGCACTAAAATTTCAGCTTCCTTGGGGAAAGTGTGAGTCCCTCCATCTGTTCACTCCCATAGTCCTGCTTAGTCCAGGAAATATTGTGCCCATTCTACAGAGGAGTAGACTGAGGCCCAGAGAGGAGCAGGGGCCAGCCTGCAGTTGCTGTTGCTCAGTGAGTCAGGATCTGCCTGGGCTATGGCCTGTGCTACCCCTTAGTCTGGGAGTTCCCTGAGGGCACTTGAGAGTAGGTCACCTGCTTTTCTGTTTCTAGTGCCCACTGCAGGGCTGGGGCACATAGCCAGTGGTCAGGAGCCAGGGGCAAGGTCAGGTAAATCAGGTGGGTAAACATCTGGCCATGTGGTGCCATCAGCCTAGCCCCCAGGTGGGGTGGTGCAGAGGATCCAGCCAGTCCCCATCTTGGGGAATTCACGTCATATTCTCAGCCCTGTGGCTCAGGCCTCAGCCAGTGAAGCCTCAGCATGACAGGGTCCAGTAAGAACACGCGGCAAAATCTGCCTAACAAGAGAGAGGCTTGAGACTTTTTCTGGCTTGTTGGGAGGTGAGGGTTGAGGTTCATGGCACCATCTTGCTGCCCCATGGGAGACTGGTTGAGGATGACACCCATAACTGGGGGAGGGTGAAGCCAGGACAGAGGACATCAGTTAAGACCTTGGATTCTGTGAGCTTGAAAAAATAATAGCAGAAAACTCCCTAACCTGGTGAAGGAAAAAGTCACACAAGTTCAAGAGGCACAGAGTCCCAAGCAAGAAGAACCCAAACAGGCCCACGCCCAGACACGTCATAATTAAAATGCCAAAAATTAAAGACAAAGAGAGAATCTTAAAGGCAGCAAGAGAAAAGCAAACTGCTACCTACAAAGGAGCTCCCATAAGGCTGACACCTGATTACTCATCAGAACCTCTACAGGCCAGAAGGGAATGGCATGAAGTACTCAAGGAAATGAGAAGCAAGATTACTATATCCAGCAACACTATCATTCAAAATAGACAGTGAAATAGAAAGCTTCCCATACCAAAAAAAAAAAAAAAGACTAAAGGAGTTCATCACCACCAAGACAGCATTACAAGAAATGCTAAAGAGACTGCTATAGTGAGAAGACACAGAGAGAGAAACCTAGGCATATAGAATTAAGATGGCAATGAATCAGCTATCAATAATAACCCTAAATGTAAATGGATTAAATGCCCCAATCAAAAAGCATAAGGTAGCTGATATAAAAACATGACCCAACTGTATGCTGTCTACAAGAGACCCACCTCAGAACAAGAGACTCACACAGGATGAGAGTGAAAGGATGGAAAAAATGTTCCATGCAAATGGAAAATTAAAAAAAAGCTGGAATAGCAATCATATCCGATAAAATACTTTAAAATGAAGGCCATCAAAAGAGACAACAAAGGTCACTACATAATACTGAAGGGATCCATCCAACAAGAGGATATGACCCTAGTAAACGTGTATCACCCAATATAGGAGCGCTTAAATCTATTTTTAAAAAATTTCTAGAAGACTTTAACGGAGAGATCAACAACAATACAGTCATAGTATGGGGCTTTAACACCCCTCTGACTTCACTGGATAGATCTTCCAGACAAAAAATGAACAAGGAAACAGTGACTCTAAAGAACACACTAGATCAGATAGATTTAATTGACATTTATAGACCATTTAACCCCAAAGCAGCAGAACACACATTCTTCTCAAGGGCACATGGATCATTCACAAAGATAGCCCACATGTTAGGACACAAAAACAAGTCTCTACAAGTTCAAGAAGATTGAAATCATATCAAGCATCTTCTCGGAGCACGGGAATGAAATTAGAAATCAACTACAGTAAAAACTCCCAAAACATTCAAACACATGGAGGCTAAGTAGCATGTTATTAAACAATGATGGGTTACCACTGAGATCAAGAAAGAAATAAAGAGCTTTCTGTAAACAGATGAAAATGAGCACACAATAACCCAAAATCTCTAGGACACAGCAAAAGCAGTCCTGAGAGGGAAGTTCATAGCACCACAGACCTTCCTCAAGAGGAAGAAAAATGTACAATAATCTATTTAACCCTACAATTTAAAGAACTAGAATAAGAACAACAAGAAAAGCTCAGAGTAAGTAGAGGGAAGGAAATAATAAAGATTAGAGCAGAAATAAATGAGACTAAAAAAGTAATAATAATAAATGAAACCAAGACCAGATTCTTTAAAAAGATAAACAAAACTGATGAACTATTTACCAGACTCATCAAAAAACAGAAAGGACCAAAATAAATAAAATCAGAAACAAAAGTGGAGAAGTAACCACTGACACCACAGAAATACAGAGAATTAAGAAAATACTATGAACAACTATAGGCCAACAAGCTGGACAATATGGATGACATGGACAAATTCCTAGGAAAATACCATCTCCCAAAACTGAATCAGGAAGAATCAGAGAACACAAATAAGCCAATAACTGATGAAATAGAAGCAGTAATCAAAATACTCCCAGCAAACAAAAGCCCGGGTTCAGACAGCTTCACAGGGGAGTTTTTCCAAACATTCAAAGAAGAACTAACACCTATACTCCTCAAACTATTCCAAAAAACTCAAAAAGAAGGAACACTTCCAAACTCTTTCTGAGGCCTACATTATCCTACTTCCAAACCCAGATAAAGACACTACAAAGAAAGAGAATTACAGGCCAATATTCCTGATGAACATAGATGTTAAAATCCTCAACAAATATTAGCAAATCACATCCAGCAACATATTAAAAAGACCAGACAACACGACCAAGTGGGATTTATTCCAGGGATGCAAGGCTGGTACAATATTCACAAATCAATTAATGTGATCAATCACATAAACAAATTGAAAGACAAAAATCATATGATCATATCAATAGACACAGAAAATCCAACACCCATTTTTGATTAAAAAAAAACTCTCAGCAAAGTGGGAATAGAGGGAGAATATCTCAACATGATAAAAGCAATGTAGCAGGATACAAAATCAACACCCAAAAATCAATGACTTTTTTATGCACCAATAATGAATTTTCAGAAAAGAAACTAAGCAAACAATCCCATTTACCATTGCAACAACAACAATAAAATACTTAGGAAAAAATTTAACCAAGGAGATAAAAGTACTAAGAAAACTACAGGACATTGAAAAAAGAAATAACAGAAGATATAAACAAGTGGAAGAATATACCATGTTCATGGATTGGTAGAATTAACATCATTAAAATTAATGTCCATATTACCCAAGGCAATCTACAGATTCAATGCAACCCCTATTAAAATACCAACATCATAGTTCACAGATCTAGAACAAATACTCCAAAAATTTATATGGAACCAAAAAAGACCTGAATAGCTGCAGCAATCTTGTGACAGAAGAACAAAGTTTGAGGATCTCAATACCAGGTATCAAGTTATACTACAAAGCCACTGTCATCAAAACAGCCTGGTACTGCCCTAACCGGTTTGGCTCAGTGGATAAAGCGTCGGCCTGTGGACTCAAGGGTTCGATTCTGGTCAAGGGCATGTATCTTGGTTGCGGGCACATCCCCAGTGGCGAGTGTGCAGGAGGCAGCTGATCAATGTTTCTCTCTCATTGATGTTTCTAACTCTCTATCCCTCTCTCTTCCTCTCTTTGAAAAATCAATAAAATATATTAAAAAAACAAAAACAAAAACAGCCTGGTACTGGCACAAGAATAGGGATATAGTCCTGGCCAGTTTGGCTCAGTGGATGGAGCATCAGCCTTCGGACTGAAGGGTCCCAGGTTCGATTCTGGCCAAGGCATGTATCTTGGTTGTGGGCACATCCCCAGTAGAAGGTGTGCAAGAGGCAGCTGATCAATGTTTCTCCCCCATCGATGTTTCTAACTCTCTGTCCCTCTCCCTTCCTCTCTTTAAAAAAACCAATAAAATATATATTTTTAAAAAGAATAAGCATATAGATCAATGAAACAGAACAGAGACCCCAGAAATCAACCCAAGCCATTATGCTCAATTAATATTTGACAAAGGAGGCAAAAGCATACAATGGAGTCAAGACAGTCTCTTCAATAAATGGTGTTGGAAAAATTGGACAGATACATGCAAAAGAAAAAAAAGGAAACTAGACCATCAACTTACAACATACACAAGAATAAACTCATAATGGATGAAAGACTTAAATGTAAGTTGTGAAACCATAAAAATCCTAGAAAAAAAATAGGCCGCAAAATCTCAGACATCTTTCATAGTAATATGTTTATAAATACATCTTAGGGCAAAGGAAACTAAAGAGAAAATAAACAAATGGGACTACATCAAAATAGAAAGCTTTTGCAAAGCAAAAGAAACCATCAACAAAATGAAAAAGGAGCCCACCGTATGGGAGAATGTATTTGGCAATGATACATCTGATAAAGGGTTAATATCCAAAATATATAAGGAACTCATACAACTTCAGAAAAGGAAGACAAACAATCCAATTTAAAAATGGGCAAAGGACCTAAATGGATATGTCTCCAAAGTGGGCATACAGATGGCCAAGAGACAGATGAAAAAATGCTCAAAGTCACTGATCATCAGAGAGATGCAAATTAAAATGACAATAAGGTATCACCTCACTCCTGTCAGAATAGCTACCATCAACAAATCAACAAATGACAAGTGCTGGCGAGGATGTGGAGAAAAGGGAACCCTAGTTCACTGGTGGTGGGAATGCAGACTGGGACAGCCACTGTGGAGAACAGCATGGAGTTTCCTCAAAAAATTAAATAAGGAACTGCCATTTGACCCAGTGATCCCACTTCTAGGACTATATCCTAAGAAACCCGAAACACTAATCAGAAAGAATGTATGCACCCCTATGTTCACAGCAGCACACTTTACAATAGCTGAGATCTGGAAACAGCCCAAGTGCCCATGAGCAGATGAGTGGATAAAAGGCTGTGGTACATTTACACCATGGAATACTATGCAACAATAAAAAAGCAGAATCTCTTACCCTTGAGACAGCATGGAGTGACCTGCAGAGTATCATGCTAAGTGAAATAAGCCAGTCAGAGAAAGACAAGTATCACATGAACTCAGTCATATGTGGAATCTAATGAACAAAATAAACTGATGAGTGGAGTGGATCCAGAGCCATGGAAGCATGGAACAGAGTGCAAATCTCAGAGGGAAGGCGAGGGAGGGTGGTGGGTGGGAGGTAATCAACCACAATCTTTATAGGCATATATACATGGCCCATGGACAGGGACCACAGGGTGGTGAAGGTGTGGTGTGGGGGCCAGAGGTGGGCTGGAGGGGGTTAATGGGGGGAAAAGGGGAACATATGTAATACTTTCAGCAATAAAGTTTTTTTTTTAAACAAGGCCATCAAAAATTTTGGTTGCCTCCCTCCTCAAAAAAATATGGGGAGAGAGATCACAACAATAAAGATTAAAAGCAAACAAATAACAACAACAACAAAAAACAAGCAGAAACAGCTACAAAAAAAATAAATAAATAAAATAAATATAAAATAGATACTTGATACTTAAAAAAAAAAGACCCTGGATTCCACCATGCCTAAAATGGCCCCAGGAAGGCCTGTGTGATGCCACAAGCAGGGATGAGTAGTGGCTGTGAAGTAAGTCCACAGGTGTCCCTGCCCGCAGACTCAAGCCAGCAGAGAGTCGCAGACCTGCTGCCATGCCTCCAGCATGCGCTCTGAGCCTGCAGGACAGCGCTCTGCCAGACTCCCATCCCAGTCCCTCTGTCCCTCAGTCATCTCCCTCCCGCAGGAGGGGCCGCGTGTGCACAGTGGTTTGCCTTCCTAGCCAGGCCTTCAGGAATCTAACCTTAGAGGCTTGGAAAACCCTGCCTAGAGCAGAGGGAAGGTCTGCTTAGCCACTAGGAGACTCAGGCTGATGGGAGGGGCTGCCAAGGCCAAGGTAGGCAGCAGAGGGGTCCACCAGGAAATACCCTTTGGACCCGCTACCCCCTGAGGGCTGAGCAGCCCCTGCCTGATACCCCCAAGCTCACCTGCTGAGATTGCCATTGGCTGCATCACTGTGGCCACTTAGAAACCTTCATGGGCCCAGGGCGAGGAGTCTGGGAGTCAGGTTCTGAGCTGGTGGGCCTTTGCCTCCAGCCCTGCCTTCCCAGAGCTCCCTCAAGGCACCAATATCCTCTTGTCTGTAGCCCTGCTCAGCCAGCTGGCGGTAGCCCTGTGCTGCCTGTGGCTCAGGCCAAATGCCTGGGTGTGCCCTTAGACTGTCCCCCTCTATTACAACCTTGTCTATGACCTATACCGTCCCTTAGTCTGGGAGTCAGGAAGTCACCGGATGGCCTCTGAACTGCCCTGGGGTCTACTTCCTTGGCCTGAGCCACCGCCTTCCCTTAGCTGGACTCCATGCTGCCACCCTGTGTCCTGAGCACACCAGACCTGCTTGCCCCAGGGCCTTTGCACTTGCTTCTCTGCCTGCCTGCTCCTACCCTAGACACCCTCAGGGCCCACTCCCTCCTCTCACTAGGGCCTGCCCTGATCACCATACTCCAAATTATAACCCCTGCCATCCCCATCCTCCTCCCTGCTTTTTTCTCTACACTTATCACCCTTGTGTATTATTTTTCTTTCTGTCTCCTCCACTAGAATGAAATTCCCACGAAGGTGGGAACATGAATCAGTCTGTGTTGCTGCTGCCTGCCTCCCCAGACCTAGCTCAGGTCCCGAACACAGTAGGTCCTCAGGAAACCTCCCACATTCTCCAGTTCCGAGGACTTGCTCTCTGAGCAGACCTCCAATCCTGCAGGCTTCCTCAGTGTCCCAGCACCTACTGGCTCCACCCCCAAGGCCGCCCCCACACTCAGGCCTCTCCTGACCAGGACCAGGAGCCACAGCAGGAAGGTGAGGCCAGGCCGGAGGAGTAGGGTGACTCCCCTTGCCCACATGGCCTCTACCCTAGCCAGGCCCAGGAGGGATCCCCCACAGATGCTCCCTGGGAGGGGAGAGAGAGCCCCTGGTCCTAAGGGAACTCTCGGTGCCAACCTGGGCTCAGCCTCCCCAATCTCCAAGTGGAGCCAAGAAACCTCATCTCTTGGGGAGCGCAAGGGGTGCTCTTACCTGCTGCACGATGCCCCGTTTTTGGTTTATGGAGGCCAGGTAGCGTAGGATCAGCTTTGTGGCCTCAGTTTTTCCAGAGCCGCTCTCGCCACTGACCAGGCAAAGAGGCAAAGTGAGCTCCAGACGGCTCACTGCCTCTCCCGGCTCCCGAGACGCCGCCATGACACAAGAGGAAGCCGAGCGACCCCCCGGCAGCCCTCATATGTCCCCTCCACGCATGCACAAAGGCCTTCAGCCTCGCCTGTGCTCACCTGATAATTATGCACTGGTTCTGTTTGGCATCGAGCATTTTGGCGAAGGCAAGATTTGCAATTGCAAAGAGATGCCTGGCGGGGGGGGGGGGGGGAAGGAGGTGCTTCCAAACCTGTCCAGCCAAGCCTGCTCCACCCCATCCTTGGGGAAATACCCCCCCGAAATCCCACCCCCCATGGTCTGAGCCACAGTAGCCTCCAGCCCAGCAGGGCTATGGCCAGGCTCGGGGAAAGTGTGGGCTGAGCAGGTGGGCTGACCTCCGGCTGAGGGGCAGCCTGAGGCTCACCAAGCTCAGAGACCCGGGATGTACTCACGGGGGGTTCTCTCCCAGGGCCCGCCCGCTGTACTGGTGCACCTGCTCCAGCCCGTAGATCCCGAACATCCGGTAAGGGTTCACCGACACCAGGATGCTCCCGATGTAGGTCTGCTGTGCAGACAGCGGCCTCAGTGCCATGGCTCCTCACAGCCCTGTGTCCCTCCTGGCCCCTGGAAGCCTGGACCCATGTCCATGGGGACAAATGTCTGCTGCCTGACCTCAGTGTTCGAACCTTGGGCCCTCTGCAAGCTTGATGGGTCCTCCACTCTGGCAGTGGGATTCTCAGCCCTGCCCCAGGCTGAGGCTGGGAGGGGCTGAGCGTAAAGCCCCACAGTCACGGCTCTGCCACGGAGGCTGTGAGCTGCGGCCCACCTCACAAGTCCTGGTCAGAGCCAGGCTTTGGGTGCTGCGCCTCTCCGCAAGGCCCAACCTCCACCGCCTGGCGAGGCAGGAGCTGGGAGTGCAGGGCGCTCTGAGGTATCCAGCTCCCTGGGTGACCCCGATGCCTGCGCTGTGGTTCGGGGCTCCGTTCTGTCATTCTGCTCCCATCTTCCCCTCGGCAGCCCCTCCTGGGACCCGGGTCTGTGGGAGCCTTGTCATCGGGCTTCCTGGCACCCACCACTCTACGACGCGTAGGACCTTGAAGGTCAGGGCCCCGGCTCTTGTTACTGGCCTCAGAGGGGAAGCCAAGGGCCACTAGTCTGGGGCCCAGCAGGAGACGTCGATGCTTGCCACAGGGCCCCAGGAGACAAGGAGTCGGCTGCCGGCCAAACCTGAGGCCAGGGCAGAGCCACCCCACAACTCACGTAAATGAGGTTCCGTTCAAATCTGGTCTTGAGGTTGGACAGCACAGTGGTCTCCTGGAGGTCTCTGGGAAAGCGGGAAGAAGGCAATCAGGGTCCACTTCCCTCCAGTGCAGGGCCTTGGCCAGAAAATCTTCTCTCTGACACTAACCATGAGGCCTTGGGAAGTTACTTAACCTCTGTGCCTCAGTTTCTTTGTCTGTCCAATGGTTATGATTACTAGCACTGGCCCTACCTCACTCACTGGATTGGCGATGCTCCTAGGTAGCAGATGTGAGGGCGGAGTCACCATAACTGGGTAATGACACGGACCAGCACAGCCTCCCGCTTTCGGCACCTCCAATGTGCCAGCACACTCATAACCACAGCCACCCTCCCCCATCTTATAGATGAGAAACTGAGGCACAGAGCGCTGAAGCGATTGGCCCACGGTCCTGTAGCTGCTAAGTGGTGAGGCTGGGATTGAGCCCAGGCCCATCTGATGGCAGAGCTGTGCTGGCATCTGGCTTTGGTGACACTGTATGGCCCTCACTTTCCAGATGAGAAAACAGGCTCTGAACACGTTCCAGGAGATGAGAAGCAGCCCTGGTAAGAGGGGGTGCTCCAGCTGGGAGTGTGGCGACCCACCGAGACCCTCACGCAACCACTCACTCCAGCTGTGTCATGTCCTCCACACCGTCCTCCCGGTGCTGCTCCAGGAACCGTGTGGACGGCAGGTTTCGGATGGAGTGCATCTGTGAGAGAGAGTCCTCTGGTCACCGATGGGAGGGGCCTACTCGTGGCCTCCTGGTGTGGGCACAACTGGGACCTGCTCCTATTGTGAAGGAGGGAGCCCTAACTACAGCCAGCTGGATCCTGGGGGCCTCCTTGTCTTGGAATGCCAGGGGCTGTGGAGCCCATCAGGGACACGTGGCTGCCCTCTGCCCGTGTGGTCCATGTGCCCCCAAGTCCTGCCCGTGGGCACTGCTCCCACGGCCTTGCCGGAAACCCTCCCAATGTGGACATGCTTTTCAGTCTGGGCCCCACGTCTTTGCTCTGTGACACCTTGAACATCTGTATCTTGGTGCATGGGGCCTCCAGGAAGACCAAGACTCCACGGGCACTAGTCTGCATAGACTGGGGACCACTGCTGCCCCTGCATGTGCCCAGTGCCCAGGCTGGGCAAACACGAAGACCCA
>PVJC01012773.1:0-39096 GCA_004026665.1 Murina feae | reverse complement strand
TCTCACAGGGCCAGGATTGAATTAGCATATGCAAAGTACTAATATATGCCAATAAATGTTAGTATTGTTAATTTTATTATTTTACATAATTCTGACTTATGTGACTTTGAAATATTATGACATAAAAATATTAAGGAAGCCACACTTGATCTTTTAAATTTGGAATATCTCCTAAGTTAATTTAATAAAAAAAATTCCGTAAGTTTTTGCCCTGGCTCGTATTGGTCAGTGGTTAGAATGTTGGGCCTGGAACCAAAGTATCTCAGGTTTGATTCCTGGGCAAGGGCACATACCTGGGTTGCAGGTTTTATCCCCAGCCTAGTAGGGCATGTCTAGGAGGTAACCAATTGATGTGTCTCCCTCACATCAATGTTTTTCTGTCTCTCTCTCTCCCCCTTTCTCCCTCCCTTCCACTCTCTAAAAAAAAATCAATGGAAAAAATATCTTTGGGTGAGGATTAACAAAAAACAGAAATCACAAATTTTAAAGTTGAGAAGGTGAGTGGCTTATAAACGGTATAAACGCTTTTATACCCTTCACCACAAATGCTGTTAACATTTTACCACATAGGCTCTATCATTATTTTTTTCTCTCTCTTACTGAAACATTTGTAAGTGGAAAAGATGAGGCTCATTACCCCTGAATGCATTAGTGCAGATTACCTATAGACAAGGACCCCGCTACCTAATGTCATAGGGCACGACTATCAACATCTGGAATTAGACACAGTGTGGCCGTCTCATCCATATTCCCCATTCACACTTTGCCAATTGTCCCAGTATTGTTCTTTAGAGCACATTAATCCGAGATTATGTGTAAGGTTTTTGTTCACATGTCCTTTAACGCTCCTTCGGTCTAGAATAGTCACTCAGTACTTTCTTGGTCTTCCTGTTTCTGAAGAGACTAGGCCAGGTACTTTGCACAGTGCCCTTAATTTGGACTTGTCTTATGTTTCCTCTGCATTAAATTCAGGTGAAGTATCTTTGGCATGGAAAAGATAGAAGTGGAGTTGTATTTGTTGCATCATGCCAGGTGGTACATGATGACAGTTTATTCCACTCCTGGTACGCTCCCCGACCAGGGTCAAACACACAACCTGGGTATGTGCCTGGAATTGAACCAGTGACCTTTTGATGCTTGGGACTATGCTCAACTAATTGAGCCACACCACCAGGGCTCACCCAGTCATTTTAGCATTGCTGATATTTCTCACCTGAATCAGTTATAACTGTGATTGTTTTCTAATTCTGTCACTCCTTCTACTTATATTAGTTGGCATTTTGTTATAAGTAAGTGCTTTCTCTTCTTCTTTTATTCATTTACTAGAGGCCCAGTGCACGAAATTCATGCATGGGTAGGGTTCCTAGGCCTGGCCAATGATCAGGGTTGGTTAGGGCCTTACGGCTGCTGGCCAGGGCCTTCCTTTGCTCTGCACCGCCCCTGATGGTCAGCACATGTCATAGCAAGCAATCAAACTCCTGGTCTGTGGTCAAACTCCCCATGGGACAATTTGCATATTAGGCTTTTGTATATAAAGATATGTTTATATTCAAATGGATTTAAGGATTTCTCTCAGGGAATTGAAATCTGATATTTTCATTTGTTCTGATACTCAGATTGTTCTGAGTTTGACCAGTAGGCATCCCTTCAACCTTGAAGGAGTTGTTGTACAAGATTAAAAAACTCTTCTTCCCAATCCTGAAAAAAAAATTCTAGTAAAATAAGGGTTTGATCATGATAATATGATGAAACAACATAGGAGTCTGGGAACACATGTCATGTCTTACCCACTAGGACCACCACCTGGGAAAAGCCCGTTTTGCATTAAGGGAGACGTTCTACTTAAGGAAACCAAATATTTATTATGTTAACAATGGAGACTCAGGAGCTCCAGGTAACAAGCTGGTGCCATGGTACCCAGGGATTAGCCTCCAGGTATGCCAGAGACCAAGGTAGAAGCGAGGGCCACTGTGCAGGGAGATGAAAGGTGGGTATGAAATAGGTTTTCACTGGAACTTTTTGAGATTTCCTAACGAATGAGTTTTACATATCTAACTGTAATGGAAGATAGAGGAGCAAAATAGTGTTTTGGTACATGCTTTGACTCCTTTTCATGGGGCTCTGCATTTCTAGACGGAGAACAGTTGGGTGTTACCATTAATCTTATTATCTAAGGTCGTGTAGTTGTATTTAAAAAACTACCCAAAATTTAGTGGCTTGAAACAGTCATTTTATTATGTTCTATGGTTTTTAGATGAGGACAGCGAACAAGGCTTTGCTGGGCAATATTTTTCCATGTGGCATTGACTGCAGACTAGTTGATGTGGTTCAGGCAGTTGGGTTCATCTGGAGGGCCTAGGTTGTCTTCATTCCCAAGCCTGGCATCTTGGCAGGTGTCTGAAAGTTTGGGCTAGCTGAGCCCCACTTCTTATGGAGTTTCAAGGTCTCCCCACATGGTAGCGGGGTGGTTAGACTTCTTTCATGACGGCTCAGGATTCCAAGACACTAATGACAAAGCAGTTTTAAAAGCTATGCTGGACCTGACTTAGCAACACTTCTGTTGGAGAAAGCAGTCCTAGGCCAGCCCAGACGTAAGGAGAAGGGGATTAGACCTTTTGATGGGGAGAGAGTCAAAAAGTTTGCAGCCATCAGTGAAAAAAATTATGAGTAGAAGATGAATGGATTTTTAAAACTTTGCCTCAAACCTTCCATATAAAATAGAATGTTTATTGTTTTTCCCCTGAATTTATTAAACTTAATACATTTAGAGTTTTAAAATAAAGTCTTTTTATCATTAAGGTTAAAGTTCAAATAGTTTTACTTCAAATAAGGGATTATGTT
Source organism: Murina feae (assembly GCA_004026665.1). Classification (NCBI taxonomy): domain Eukaryota; kingdom Metazoa; phylum Chordata; class Mammalia; order Chiroptera; family Vespertilionidae; genus Murina; species Murina feae. The sequence goes on along the minus strand of PVJC01012773.1, from coordinate 36,255 downwards.
TGTAAAACACAGATCTTTGGTTTAACACGTGTTCTCCTGCTCTATAAGGAGAGCTTTAAAGATAGAAGCATTTAAATGTCCTGAATAAAGCCAGATAATCAATAAATTCTCAATATTTCATTTTTCAGCATGCATAAGCACTTTTATTTTTACTTTAAAAATTTAAAGAAAGGTTGTGGTTATGAAAATGTCCACTTACTTCACGTGAGATGTCAGTATGTGAATGAAGCCACCGTGGGTGCTCGAGCCCCTGTGAACCTTTCTAGCCAACATCAAATAGAGCAGATATTTAGTCATTTCTTCCAAGCACTGCCCATATTGCAGTCATGAGCAAATTGTAGTTGTTGCTTTAAGCCACTAAGTTTTGAGGTGATTTGTTATATAGCAATAGATAGCAGAAACATTAAAGTCTAAGAAAAGTTCATTAGTGTGAACAAACTTTTGTATATGAGAAATATAAGCAGCACCTTGAAAAATAAAGATATTTTACTCTTTTTATGACTGAGGGCTTTTTAATATATATCTATACTAATAAAAGAGAAACATGCAAATTAACCATCACTCCATCACTCCGCTACACCCACAAGCCATGCCCACCAGCCAATCAGGAGTGAGTATGCAGGAGTGAGTATGCAACTAAGGTGGCAGCAGCCACAGTGCTGGAGTAAGCAGGAGACTTTGGTTGCCCCCAGTGATGGAGGAAGCCAAGCTTCCTGCCTGCCCTAGCTGCCCCTGGGATCCACTCAAGGATACAAAGTTTCAATTATAGAAGATAAATAAATCCCAGATACCTGCTTCCAGCCGGCCGTGGCCTCTGCTCAAGGCAGAGCTGGGAGCCTGGGTTGCCAGGGGCCAATCCAGGCTTCCAGCCGGACCTGGGCTCCACTCAAGGCTACAAAGTTTCAATTGGGTCACTGGGGAGGCATGGCCAGCCTGAAAATGGCCATCAGCCCCTCACCCAGGCTGGCCACACCCCCAATGGGGTAAAGCTTCCCACTGGGGGGCTTGGCAAGCCTGCAACAGCTATCAGCCCCTGCAAACAGCTATCCAGGCTGTCCAGGCACCCCAGCGGGGACCTCACCCTGAAGGGGCTGTGGCCAACCTGCAAACAGCCATCAGCCACTCACCCAGGCTGGCCAGGCACTCCAGCAGGACACCCCTCCCTGAAGGGGGTTTCACAAGCCTGAAAATGGCCCTCAGCCCCTCACCCAGGCTGGCCAGGCACTCCAGTGGGAACCCCACCCTGATCTGGGACACCCTTCAGGGCAAACCAGCCAGCCCTCACCCATGCACCAGGCCTCTATCATCATCTAATCTAATAAAAGAGTAATATGCAAATTAACGGTCTCTCTGGTATGCCTAAACCATGCCCACCAGCCAACCCACACCCACCAACCAATCAGAGTGGCTGTATGCAAATTAACCCAGCCAAGATGGCAGCTGGCAACCATGGAGCTAGACAGTAGGCTTCTGTTGCAACTACCTGCCTAGGCTGGCTGAACCTCTGCTCATGGTAACTATGTTTCAATTATACAAGCCATGGAGCTGAAGCAAACAGGAGGCTTCATTGCCTGACTAGGCCTCCGCTCAAGGCAACAAAGTTTCAATTATAGAAGATAGATAAACCCCAGAAACCTGATTCCAGCCAGCCTCACTGGGACCTTGGGTCAATGGGAGCTGTGGGCAGCCTGAAAATAGCCCTCAGCCCATCACCCAGGCTTGCCACATCCCAATGGGGTGAGAGTCCACACTGGGGGCTTGGCCAGCCTACAAACAGCCATCAGCCCTTCACCCAGGCTGGCCAGGCACTCCAGCAGGTGGACATCCCCTGAGGGGTCCCAGGCTGCGAGAGGGCACAGGCCGGGCTGAGAGATCCCTCCCCCCTGCCCCCCGGGTACACAAATTTTTGTGCACTGGGCCCTTAGTATATAATAAAAGGGTAATATGCAGATTGATCCTAACAGCACAACAACTGGGAATGACTAGTCACTGTGACACACACTGACCACCAGGGGGCATATGCTCAATGCAGGAGCTGCCCCCTGGTGGTCAGTTCGCTCCCACAGGGGGAGCTCTGCTCAGCCACAAGCCAGGCTGATGGCTGCCAGTACAGTGGTGGTAGCTCCCACCTCAACAGCACTAAGGATGTCTGACTGCAGCTTAGGCCTGCTCCCCACTGGCAAGTGGGCATCCCCCAAGGGCTCCCGGGCTGCTAGAGAGATATCTGACTGCCAGCTTAGGCCCAACCCCCCGGGGAGTGGGCCTAAGCCAGCAGGTGGACATCCCCCAAGGGTTCCCAGACTGCGAGAGGGCACAGGGTGGGCTGAGGGACCTTCCCCACCGAGTTCATAAATTTTTGTGCACCGGGCCTCTAATATATATATTGATTTCAGAGAGGAAGGGAGAGAGGTAGAAACATGAGAGAGCATCATTGAATGGCTGCCTCCTACACACTCCATACTGGGGATTGAGCCCACAAGCCCGGCATGTGCCCTTGACCAGAATTAAATCCAGGACCCTTCAGTCCACAGTCCGACACTCTATTCCCTGAGCCAAACCAGCTAGGGATGGGAGATTTCTTTTAAAACTTCTCATCTAGCAATGAAGATAACTCTTAGTCAAAAATGATCAGATGCTCAAAGTATTCACCTGATAAAGTATTCATCTGATAAAGGGTCAGTACCCCAAATTTGTGAAGAACTCAGATAACACCAGAACAACAAACAACCCAGTTGAAAAGTGGGCAGATTTGAATAGATACTGCTCCAAAGAGTACATACAGGTGGCCAATAGACAGGTGCTCAATATCAGTAATCATCAGAGAATTACTAATTAAAAGCACAATGAGGTACCATCTCCTACCTGTCAGAATGGCTCTCATCAATAAATCAACAAACAAGTGTTGGTGAGGATTTGGAGAAAAGGGAATCCTTGTACTCTGTTGATGGGAATGCAGATTGGTACAGCCATTGTGAGAAGCAGTATGGTGTAACTGTAAACAGTTAAAAATAGAACAGTCTTATGACCCGGCAATTTTGCTTCTGGGAATATAACCAAAGAAACATGAAACACTAATTCAAAAGAATATACACACCCCCATGTTCATTGCAGCATTATTAACAACTAGGGGCCCGGTGCACAAAAATTTGTGCACTCGGGGGGTGGGAGTCCCTCAGCCCGGCCTGTGCTCTCTTGCAGTCTGGGACACCTCGGGGGGGATGTCCACCTGCTGGCATGCCTGGCCAGCCTGGGTGAGGGGCTGAGAGCCATTTTCAGGCTGCCCACAGCCCCTTCAGGGTTCGTGCACTGGGGGGTGGGAAGGCTGGTGAGTGCAGGCCTGGACATTTCCCACCGGAGGGCCCACGATTGCACACACCTGGTGGGCCCACACCGCTGAGGGGACACACCTGGCGCAGAGTTGGGTGGCAAGCCAGGGGCGGACGCTGGTGCAGAATCTCTGGGTGGGGCCCTGCTGCTGAGCGAACACACCCGGGGTGGAGCTGGGCAGTGAACTGGCTTCAGATTCTCTGCACTGTGCAGCAGACGCTCCCGCACGCCCTGTGGAGGCCCTTGGGGGGCGGATGAAGGTAGCGGACCCTGGACAGGTGTTCCTGGACACCCTGCGGAGGCCCCAGGGCAGAGCCAGGCAATGGACCCAGGACAGGCGTTCCTGGATGTCCCGCAGAGGCCTCCGGGGGGCAAAGCCAGGCAGCAGACCCAGGACGGCTGCTCCTGCACACCTGCAGAGGCCCCGTGCTCCTGCATGCCCCGGGGAGGCTCCCAGGGGGTGGAGCCAGGCAGTGGACCCAGGACAGGCGCTCCTGGATACTCCTCGGAGGCTCCCGGGGGTGGAGCTAGGCAGCAGACCCAGGATGGCTGCTCCTGGACGCCCCAGGAGGCCCCAGGCCAGACTCCCCCTCCCACTGAGCTGACACACCTGGCACAGCTATGCCGGCCGACCGTGGAGGCTCCCAGTGCAGAGCCGCCCTGCCAGCCTCCATCTTGGCTGGATGAATTTGCATACAGCCGCTCTGATTGGCTGGTGGGCGTGGCTGTGAGCAGAGGCTCAGCCAGCCTAGGCAGGCAGTTTCAACAGTTTGCTCTAGTTCCATGGCTGTTGGCCTCCATCTTGGCTGGGTTAATTTGCATACAGCTGCTCTGATTGGCTGGTGGTAATGGTCAAATTTGCATGTTTCTCTTTTATTATATTAGATAGCCAGGATATAAAAGCAACTCAAGTTCCCATGAAAAGATGAGTGAATAAAAAAGCTGTGATACACATATACAATGGAATACTACTCAGCTATGAAAAAGAATGAAATCTTACCTTTTGTGACAGCATGGATGGACCTTTGCTTAGTGACTTATATCAGCCATAGAAAGACAACACAATATGATTTCACTTCTATGTGGAATCTAAAGAACAAATTAAAGGAACAAACTAAATATAAACAGACTCACATACAGAGAACAAGCTGACAGTTGATGGAGGGGAGGAGTTTGGGGGCTGGGTGAAAAAAGTGAAGGGATTAAGAAGGACAAATTGGTACTCACAGAACAGTCACAGAGATGTAATATAGGGAATATAGTCAATTGTATTGTAATAACTTTGTATGAGGCCATGTGTGTACTTGAAATATCGGGGGCAGATCAATCTGTAAAGTACACGCTTGTTTAACCACCACTGTGTTGTACATCTGAAACTGATACAGAGTAATAATGAATGTAAACTATAATGGGGGAAAAAACTCACCCATCAGGTAGTGGTTATCAATACTTGGTCTGAGGAGCCATTACCATTGGTGCCTGAGAAATGTCTCCACGCCTCTACTTTACCTTATCCTGATGGGCCTGAGCTAAAAGAAATTCATGTGATTTATGTTTTCCCAGAGAACTTGGAATCTAATAGGTTAAACTGCTAAATGAAGATATGGTGAATTTTAAAGGCATAACATTTAATACTTTTCTGAAGGTTTCATTTCTCCTTCAGAGAAGTGAAGAAGTAAACTGTGAAGGTGTTTGTCTTGAATGCAATAGTTATTCTGTGCAGCTGGTAAAAACCTGCCTTTCTGGTTTGTAGTGTCGTGTTTATCAGCAAAGGTATTATTACTCATTTGAAGAAGAATTCTTTGTTCTGGTTGAAAGTCTCACTGATGGTATTTTCTAATAAGCTTGTCCTACTTGGGAGCCTTTCTCTAAGATTATAAGCCTCTTGCATTTCTGTCCTTTCCTGAATGTTGCTAGTATGTCAGTAATAAAAGTAATCTATTTCTACTGGCTGAGATTTAAGTGGCACATAATTCACAATCCAAAAATATGTCACAGGCATTTATTTACTCTCATTTGAAAAGTAAATTGATACCGTGTAACATTTAAGTGAAGTTTTTCTGAATGGAGTTAAAAAATAAAAAGACAGTTGCTTTATTTTATTTTCTTCTTAACTGTTTCATATCTAATCTCTTATTTTCCTGATGATGGAAAACCAAATTCCTGTCACATTTATTTTGTTACATAAAGAAAACTGCATATGTCTATAAGATTTAAATATAAAAATTTAATCTTGAGCCCCTTTACTTTTTAATATCTTATAGAGTCTGAGTCTGTTGGAATTATGTGACACTGAAATAATTAAAAGTAAACTTAAATAGCTTTACATCAGATAAATACTGAGGTCAAGATAACTGAATCTACTCAGCTTTCTCTTTGCTTTCTGATTGGTCAAGAAAAATGAACATCTTTCTAAAGAAGCAGGAAGAGAGATTTAGTTCATAGGACACCATGTTTCCAGTATTGCATCTCTCTTCCTTGTTTGTTGGCCCTTCCCATTAATTCAGTGAACTTCTAGGCAGTTTTTACAGTGTGTAAATTATTGGACTGGCTGGAAAGGAAGTGGTGTATAGCTCAATATTTGCTTTCAAAATGTCTAAATATTTGAAAAGTTAAGAGAAATAGAAAATAGCTTTGCCTTAGAAGGTGTGGCTCAATGGACAGAGTGCCGGCCCGAGCACCAAAGGCTCCAAGGTTTGATTATGTACCTTGATTGCAGGTTTGATCCCTGGCCCTGGTCAGGCATGTGCAGAGGACACCCACTCGATGTCTCTCTCTCACATCTATGTTTCTCTCTCTCTTTCATCCCTCCCTCCCTCTCTTCCGTTCTCTCTATAAATCAATGAGGGGAAAAAATCCTTGGGTGAGGATTAACCAAAAAAAGAAAACGGCTTTAATAAAGACAGACTAGTGTAAGTCTTGGAGATAAGCAAAAATGAGACACTTTGTAGGTTCAATGAAGGCAGAGGTCATAGTGAAGTTGAGGGGATAAGGGCAGGATTTATGGAGAAGGTGACAATCAGAACTGGATCTTGAAGGGTAGGTGTGGTTTTGACGATGACAGAGAGGAGGGAAGACATTCGAGATAAAGAGAGCAGTAGAGACAAGCCAAGGACCAGGGCGGCCTCATGAATTCCTTTCCTGATATTTGCGGTGTTGCTCACTCTCACGTCTCATTAGTGGAGGACCATTATGTGTTGAAGACAGTTTCAAAATTCTTCCTTCAGAAAATCCTTGGGCATGTTACTAAGTGCTCTGGTTACAGTTATGTTTTATCTTACAGCATCTTAAAAATTACTTATTTGGGTAGAATTTCTCCTAGAAATGGTCAGAAAGACCTGGAATAGTACTAAGTACAGTCATATCCATGTCTTTCTTTTGCCAAGCCCTGAAAGAAGTAAAGAGACAAGTTTTCCTTAAACTTCGAATGACAGTAACCATCTGACTTGGAAATGAAGCCTGGGCCTAGTGTTTAAGGGATGGGGGTACGTAGCCTCCACATGGTGTTTGATGGTCTGTATGTAATAGTTAGATTTGCTGCTCAAAGGGCTCGGGAAGAATTTAGACTAAAAAATCTTAGAGTAACTTTTTTTGGGAGATAATGGGGGGTGTGAATTGTTTCTATGTAAACACGGTCAACAAATTGAAGGCTCAGCACCATAATCCCATTTTGTCTCTGCAAATTTCACTTAACAAACCCCTTAGTGCCTGAACCTGACCTACGAAACCACTACTTCCAAGAGCCAAAAAGCTAATGACTAGTTTTCCACTTGGCATACTTTCTCTTTTTAAAAATATTATTACACAAATAAAACGTGCATGCTAACTAATCAGATGTACAAAAAAAGCTGATGGACACCAACTCCTTCCCTGTCTCACTTTCTAGAGGTTTCTTAGAAATTGTAGTCACTCTGGCCCCAGGGCTCCTTTAGGGTTCAGATGGGCCAATCAATGCTTCCACCATAGATGTTCTTTGTATTACCTTCTGGGTGCATCTTCCTCTCCTCTCACCTTTTTATTAGTATACTTTTTTCATCTTCTAGAGGTTAATCATTTGCTGGCATTAACAGGTAATCCATAAATATTTGAATGAATGAAGTCTTCTTTCTTTTATAAAATCCTTGATGGTACTTACTTGTTCTTTTCTAGTAATAAATTCCACAACTCATCCAGGGTATTTCTAGACTGTTCTTTGGCCCTTATATCAGTTCTCTATTGGTTCTTAATTTTTTTTCAATTGTGATTTCTTTTTAACCTGAAGACTTTCAACTCGAACTGCCAAATATAGCCCAGAGGTAGTTTCTATGAGGAATCCACATGAAGAATGAAATTGTTCATAAGTGTATCAGCAGAAGGCATGATGATGAAATTCAAACAGGAATTCCAATAGGGGTCAGTTAGGGCAGGACTGGCAGCAATGTGAGCTGGTGATGTGCACCCCCCTACTGCTGGCATCTATGCTTTCTGAGTCCTGTCATATTACAGGATGACAGATGAGAATTAAGAGCTTGTCACATACATGTTTGCTTGAAGTAGTGCAGAACCATAGTATTTCTGAGGTTCACCTGGCTATGTTCCAAGTGTGTCTAAACCCACCGGTAATACAGACAGCTGTGCAGGGCATCATGAGACACCCTGTTTTCTCGGGTCAGCTCTGGAGTCATTGCATCACACTGCATGCTTTCCTTGTGGTTTCTCTGTTGAGGATAACAAACATGTTGAAGGGTGATATTTATAAAGAATTTTCAGCACCAGATTCTATATAAATGCAAGACTGTTGCAGAGTATCAGCAGACTATGTTCTGGTATTTTTGGAATGATTATTTGGTGATTTCTCCTATGCATGACATTTTTGCAATTTCTATATACTTTCCAAACTACTAAACTGGTTTTTCAAGCTTGCTTTTCTGTATGTTCTTCATGAGTAGAGTATTATATCTTTTCTATACTTTACAAGTAGACTGTATGTATGAAAAAGCTAACATTTTTTGTGTGGAAGTAGAAGCATAAAATACTTTTCATAAAGACAACCTTAATTTATATATGTATATACATACACACACACACATATAAATTGATTTATATAAGTTTATTTATATATTTATATGTGAATTATAATGTAACATATAAATTATATATAACATATCTACTCTAATAAAAGAGTAATATGGAAATTAACCACCTCTCCCAGATGCCTAAGCCACACCCACCAGCCAATCAGAGTGGCTATATGCAAATTAACCCAGCCAAGATGGAGGCCGGTAGCCACGGAGCTAGCAGCGGCTGGTGTGGCGGGGGCGGGGGAGGGGCGGGCACCCCATCGGGATGCTGCGTGAACCTGTGCGACCTGAACAAGGTCCCTGAGACCCTGGAGCTCTTCGATCTGCTGGGGCCAGACTATGGGGCCGGCTCTAAGGCAAGTGTCTTGCTCCCAGTGGAGCCTCTGCATGGGTTCCCCATCCACGGCCCTGTGGGGGCCCTGAACTGGAGCCTGGGCTCTTTGAGCTGCTGGCAGCGATGGGGGGAAGCCTACCGTACCCTGAGCCCTGGAGCACCCCGGGCTGTCTGGCGACCAAGAAGCCATCCCTGGCAGTCCCCGTGGCGGCTCGACCTTGACCTAGCCCTTGCGCCTCCTGTACTCCCCCAGTGGGGACAATAGGCCAGGCCCCTTGGCCTCTTTCCACCCCTTCTTCTCAGACTGCATCCTGCCGCCGCCGCCCGCTGCCCCGCCAGTGCAAGCGTGGACTATGGGCGCACCTCTTACTGCAGCCCCTGGAGACCCGATGGGGTTTGGGAAGGGAACCCAGGGGAGGAGGGAGCGCCCTGGGACTGACGTGACATACCCTCCCTCCAGTGAGAGACTGCTGTGGACACTCCAGGTCTCTCCCCAGATGAAAGGACGATGGGAAAATGCACGTGGAGATGAAACCCATGGGGTGAGGATTCCCACTTGGGGGGCTTGGCCAGCCGGCAAACAGCCATTAGCCTCTCACCCAGGCTGACCAGGCACGCCAGCAGGTGGACATCCCCTGAGGGGTCCCAGACTGCAAGAGGGCGCAGGCCAGGCTGAGGGACTCCCCTCCCCCCCCCAAGTGCACAAATTTTTGTGCACCAGGCCCCTAGTATATATAATTATAGCACTGAAATGGGACAGGTTTAAATATGTGTGTGTGTGTGTGTGTGTATACACATATAGTATTTTTAAATTTGTCCCTATTATATGTTAAAGGATAATTCATTCTCCTTTTGTTTAGGAAGCATTCCTTTACCCATTTGGGATAGGAGAAGTAGGTAAGAGTGGTTCTACCTATTCTAGTTACTCTATCTGTCCCTGTCTGTGCCTGACCTAGAGAAAGAACCCAAGGAGATTAGATCAAGATGGAACACTAGCCTCATACGCCAGCCTTCCAGAAATATTTTGAAGTAACAGGAAAGATATGTGTGCATTTTCCACAGCAGAGCCTGGAAAATAAAAAAGGTTGATCTCAGCCGGCCAGAAACTATTAAAAACATTTTTTGAGGCAAAGAGCAAATGTGAAATAACTGAAGGTGAAAACCTTACTCCAAAACATGGGCAGAACAATGGAAGGAAGAAGTGATGGATTAAGGATTGCTCCAAATTTAGTGGCTGTGGATGTACTGGGATTAGGCGAAGACCCAAGCAACCATCCTGGTGATCTTATAGAACTGCAAGACGTCCAGTGTTTTTCCAGTAAATTCAGAGTCAACTTTTATTGTTCGCAACCAAGAAATCTGCTTGATGCACTCACATTCCTATGATGATATTTTAAATTTCCTATACTCTTACTCAGGATTTTTACTTGGGACCCTGGCTTGGTTCTTGGGCCCAAACCTACATAGTAACTGCTCTCACAGAGCAAGGAAAAGGAGGCTGCTGGATTCCCTGCCTATTTCTATTTACCGCTTCAAAACTGCTGGGAAACTGGCTCAGGAATTGGTGGGGCCACTTTATAAATTCTGCCTGCCACAGAGTCCAAGTAGAATTTTGTTAAGACCTACATTAAAAAAAAAGATAAACCTTCCTTGAAGGATATAAAAGAAAACCATATAAAATATCATCTCCCCCCCCCAATTCTGTCAATTAAATTTTATTCGTCAGATTCCCAACAGCATTAAATTGGCAAGCTGGTTCTAAACTTCCTCTAGTAAAGAAAAATGCCTAAAAATTGGTGAAGATAATTTTGAAAAAAGAATCAACAAATTAAATTAAACGCATTACAGTCTTAGAGGATTGGTCCAGGAATAATTTATGGAATTGAATGAGGGTTCATTCATTAGATGATAAAGTTATTTCAAATCCAAAGAAATGATAGCCTTCCAGGTGAAAGAGTGAGAAAAATTTAGGCCCTTATCACAAGTATAAAAATAACTTCCAGACAGAGTGAAGAGCTAAATACACTAAGTAAGAATGTATTAGAAGCACTTACTAGAACTTGCTCATTAAATTTGGGTTAGAGAATGCCTAACCCAAATGCTAGGAAATGCAATTGATTAATAAGCACATGATAGAGCAATCACCTTTTTTGCTCAATCAAATTGGAAAAATTTTGTTCAATCCAAATGTTGGCAAGGTTGTGGGAAAACACGCTCTCATTGAATGAATTGTAATGGTCTTTTTGGCAGTGCCCATTGTAATTTTAAGTATGCATTTCCTTCAAATGAGTAATTTCCAGATTTTTACCCTAGTTGAAGGCATGGGTACATGAGCACAAAGACATGTTTATTAGGTGTAGCATTGTTATTATGCCAACACCCTAAAGACCCATCATGAAAGTGCTTTTTGTTTATAAATCTAATGGGTTTTGAAAAGGGACTAGTTAAGTTTATCCAACATAAATTAGAGGAAAACAAAATACCTACGGGATTTGGAATAAGAATCATTTTCTCCCAGTGTGTGCTTTTATCACCTATTTTATTATACATTTAATCAAAACATTTCCCTTATGTTTGAAATTCATTTTCTAAAAGCAGTGCAATTTTGAGTACTCAACCTACGGGAGAAAGCATGCAACCTGAAGTCTCTGAGGGAAAATGCAAATAAACGAAGCCCTACTTCATTAACACAATATGTGACTTCTTGGCGGCTTTTTTTTTTTAACTATCCTCTTATATCTGCCAGTGATGGGGCAAAAGAAAGGAACTGTCTATATCTGTATGTGTACCATCAAAATGGATTATTGTCAAGATTAATGTAGTATGTGGAATAGTGCTTGCTGATTAAATGTTTATCTTATCTAATAAAAGAGTAATATGCAAATTAGCCCTCACTGCATCACACCCACCAGCTGTGCCCACCAGCCAATCAGGAGCAAATATGCAAATTAACTCAACTAAGATGGCAGTGGCCACAGAGCTAGAGTTGCCCCAGGCAATGGAGGAAGCTCTACTCAAGGCTACAAAGTTTCAATTATAGAAGATAAACAAACTCCAGATACCTGCCAGGCTGGGACCTTCGAGCAGGGGCTTTGAGCAGGGGCTTTGAGGTGGGGACCAAGGCAACAAAGTTTCAATTATACAAGTTAAATAAATCCCAGATACCTGCTTCCAGTCAGGCACCTGAACCCTGAAAGTGCTGTGGGCAGCCTGAAATGGCCCTCTGCCCCTCACCGAAGCTTGCCAGGTATCCCAGTAGGGACCTGAACCCTGAAGGGGCTGTGGGCAGCCTAAAATGGCTATCAGCCCCTCACCCAGGCTGGCCAGGCACGCCAGCAGGTGGACATCCCCCGAGGGATCCCAGACTGCGGGAGGACACAGGCTGGGCTGAGGAAACCCTTTGAGTGCACAAATTTTTGTGCACCGGGCCTCTAATGTGTGAATAATTGGTATTTAATCTATTCAGTGCTCGCCAGCTGGTGGTCCGCAGACCACTGGTGGTCCATGCGGTCAAAAAAGTTGGTGACCGTGTTAAATCAGATGATAAGAATCTTAATTTAAAGAATCTGTACACGTATGTAGTGGGAGAGGGAGAAGAGAGATTAGATTTTTAGGTAAGTGTCAGCATTTACAAAGCAGCCAAAGGGGAATGTTTCCTTTGTTTTTGCTTGTATGAAGGAGGTACCGTAAGATATTTTCACTAGGGCCTTTCAGAACATTCACTTTGACTTCTTTAATTTATGGGTTTATTAGTTGAGGGTTGAAAGTAAAAGCTTTGGCTATTGTTATTTAAATTTTACTAGTATATATTTTCTGTATTGCTTGTGAGAGTAACACTGTAGGTGAAAATTGCTTTTTAAAGTGAAAGAGTTGTGGGATTTTAACCAAAAAGTGTTTTTTAAATGTATTTTTTAAGATACTCTTTATAGAAATGATTATTAAAAGAATTTTGTCCTGAAGATAATTTACAGTACCACAAGAAAATATGTTTATATTAATTTAAAACCCATTACAATTTTAAGGTTGTTTTCCAAGGCAATTTCTGTCATACACATTACTTAAAAACTCCTTTTATTTCCTTTGTAACTAAGGCAAAACTTATAGAGGGAACTGTGGGTTAATAAAATAGTTCCTGTTGTGAGTGAAGCTAATAAAAGATGAGGATTAACTGTATCCCACTGAGAATAACAAAACACCTTGTTAAATATAAAAATAAAACTGTGAATTATTTTTGCAGAAGTCAACAAGAGGTTCCGTTGTCCTTGACCACGTATTCCGTCACATAAACCTCGTGGAGATTGATTATTTTGGGCTGCGTTACTGTGACAGAAGCCATCAGACAGTGAGTACAATGACTTCGTATTAAATGTTTCTGGTTATAACTTTCACTCCATCTCTGGCCTTTCCTGTGTGGTTTTAGGTAGTTAGCATTCTTGTAAATGAAAATGACTTTGAAAACCTTGAACGTATTTTCCCTTGTTAATTTCTTTGCATTTCTCTCAAAATGTCTGTAGAGTTGCAGGGTTCACAACTCATATGATAGCCTTACAGATGCTTACCTGGTTTCCACTTTTGCAACCATATCAAGAGTGCTTTTCAGCCCTAGCCAGTTTGGCTCAGTGGATAGAGCATCACCCTGCGGACTGAAGGGTCCCAGGTTCAATTACAGTCAAGGGCACATGCCCAGGTTGCGGGCTCGATCCTTAGTAGGGGGCGTGCAGGAGGCAGCCGATCAATGATTCTCTCATGATTGATGTTTCTCTCTCTCCTCCCTTCCTCTCTGAAATCAATAAAAATATTTTTTAAAAATGAGAGAACTTTTAGTTTGTGCTGTTAAGGACTAAATAAACCCGTGCATGTGTTAGGAGGCAACTGACTGGTCTATTGAAGTGACAGATATTATTGCCTTTTAAGAAAGCAAATGATTAATGAGAAGAAATATATACAGTGTAAAAAGGTGACTAAGTTTCAGGACTTGGACGAGCAATTATAAAATAAGTAAGGGTATTCATTCATTCATGAGCTTGATGGATTACGAGTAATAAAAGTAACCCAGCTTTTGGTGTCTGATGTCAGTTGTCCACAGGGATTTAATTCAGAACGTCTTCTTGGCTATTGGATGATGGTTATATTACCAGAAAGGGACCTGGACCTGAATGGGTCTGCCTAAGGCCGGCTGGTAGAGTGTAGGTTCCTGACTTTGGGCAGGTTCAGGACGTTTGCCTGGAGTCAACTGCCACTGCCTGCTGCTGTTCTGGTTGTCAGCCTGTGGGGTCCCTAAGCATTTGGCAAATACATGCCTGTGGGGAAAGGTGCCAGGGGAGGGGAGAGGCTGGGGTGTGCTCCTGGAAGAAAGAGTGCACGCTGGACCTTTGCTTCGAAGGGTTTTAAAGGCTGGTCATTTAGGGGAAGTTTTAGGGGAGAATCTCAATAGAATATTCATTGGCTCTTTGCTGATGTACCAAAATAAGGTTTATTTTCTTAACTTCATCTTGGATGTGGTTGGCAAATGGCACTAACTGGATTTCTGCTGTCTCCCTGAGTAGGATGATTTAAACTATTTACCCTCTAGTTGGGGAGAAGTACAAGCCATTTACTCTCAAGTGTCCCTGGTTTAGGAAAGATAGGATTTACTAGATGTCTCCAAACTGCTGTTTCTTTCTTTAAAAAAAAAAAAATTGTTGATTTCAGAGAGGAAGAGAGAGATAGAAACATCAGTGATGAGAGAGAATCAATGATTGGCTGCGTCCTGTATGCGCCCTCCAGGGACTAAGCCCAAAACCCAGGCATGTGCCCTGATGGAATCGAACCGTGACCTCCTGGTTCATGGGTCAGCGCTCAACTCAACCACTGTTTAACTATCTGCCTCAGTTTCTCTATTCCACTTGTTCCGGCTTACTGGCCTGTCTCAGAGAGTTATAGAAACTCGCCGCATTGGTTAGTATTGATTCTAAATGGTTATAAGGCTCAGAAGCTGTTAAACAGAAGAGAGACTTTGGAGGTCATGATTTAGAGGTACAAAAGGATATTTATTAGTGACTTTTGTTTTAGTCTAAGAAAGATCTTAACCTCAGATAGACACAGTCTTATGCAAAATGCTTATGCTCACCTTAAAAATACCCATTTGACTTACCTTTTATTTTTCATGCTGCTTACCTCCAGTTTGAATGAAGTTTTCTCTTGTTCCTTCATCAGTTCTTGCAGCCTCCACTTGGTCAACTGGGGTCTATTCAGTGAGGAACACGCTTGCTGGGTGGTGTTTCCCTCCCAGGTCCCAGGAATGTGCTAGGGTGAGAGGAGGCAGGCAAATGGAATGTTATTGATGGTGATAAGCTATGATTTTTTTTTTTGGAGCTGGTTCCATAACTTGTTCTGTTTCATAGGGGTGTTTCACAAAATAGGAATAAAAATTGGGTGTGTTGGTTAGCTTTCCACAGAAAGGAATGGCTTTCTAAAGACAAGCAGTCGTGAATGCACGCTTCAAAGAAAGGGAATGGCATATTCAGAGTTCAATGAATTCTGTCCCATACAGGCGATACATCAATATAGCAGAACTATAAATCTATACTGAAAGATTAGATTGAAGGCCATAGAAGATATCTTGCATGACATTCATATTTTTGAAATAACATTTTTTCCTAGCAAAAAAATAAAATACAGTTTTCTGATCTTATCTCATATGTCAGACCTTGCCTGGAAAGATTGTCTTGCTAAAACTATATAGACCTTATCTGTCTTTTCTCCCCCCCACCCCCCCACTTTCCAAAGGAGGAATATGTGAAAAGCTAGAGAATTTCAAACAATGGCCTGTATCACTACAAAACGGGTGAACAGTTGGTATTGATAGTTTAAAGTTTTCCAGGGCTTTTATTAAGACAAAAAAAAAAAAAGGTTTTTTTTTTCTTATTTTTACTCCTGAAGTTTGTCATTTGTGATGGTGTTTGTAATACATGTTTTAGGAGAAAACAAATTACACAATTAGAGAGAGAATGCTTGTAAGTAATTTTTTTGACCAGGTGTGTAAATCACATGGAAAAATGATTTTTCACCTCCTGAAATTTTTTCTGGTGAACTCAGAGGATACAGGGGTGACTTGTAAACATGCATAGTCTTTGCACATTCAGTGTCGGGTTGTCTGATGTTCCTTTTAGTGTGGAAGGCACTGGCTTTCTTTTAAATTCACGTCAACTGAACCCATGATGAAGGCAGAGCCTTATCTTGGGGCATATCTAACCAAGAGGTGGAACCACCTCAGTTGACCTTCAAAGCCAGGTGCCTGGAAATGGGTTCTTATCTAAATCTAGTCAAGCACCGGGAATGAACACGATTCGGACCCACCCGGAGGTGACTATTTACGAGGAAGCTCCAGGAACGCACACATTCACCCTTTTATTTACCGTTAGTAAAACTTCCTGGTGTTTGGCTGTAAATTAAACTTGCTGTGCTGGCTCTGGGCCCTGTTCATCTGTCAGAGAGCAGACGCCACACCCGGTCCCCAGCTTTTCTCTATTCCTGTCTCAGTCTTGTGTTTTTTCATTTTTCCTTACAACCTCGTCAAGTTCTATTCAAGATTTCATCAACCCCCCAGTTCTCTCTCTCTGTGATTGTCGCAAGAAGAGAGAACGCCATCCCCCTACATCTGATGCCACGAACAGGGATCCCAATATCTGGCGCCCGAACAGACTTTGTTCATGCAATATTTTAGTTGTGGGAAGACATGAGAATAAGGCCTTTCCTCTAGGTAACCTTTCATCAGAGCACACAGTTTTGGAGACCTGAGTGCGTGCAGGTGGGAACTCATGAATCCATTCCCAGCTCACTTCTCCTGGGGACTGAGACAGAGCTTAAGGATTTCTCTGAAGTTAAGGCAGGCTTTCCACTCTGAAATGGCAACCACCCAAGGCTCAACTTTAAGTTCCTAGGGAAATTGGTGATAAACTCAAATTCATATTTCCTTGTTCTCTCTATATTAATAGGAGCAGCCCTGCATAACCCATAGTTACTTAATGTGTTTGGGCGGTGCAAGACTGCAGACCTGCCAATAGGGATGCAGAGGAAATGCCCTGCCCAGGACCTTCCCTCGACCAATCAACAGGGGCCACACACGTTACCCACCCCACTACTTCTGGCCCTATAAATCTGTTGTTCCCCTGGAACCAGCACTTCCTCCCCCGTCACGCCACTGCCTTGGTGGATGAGCGTGGGAAGTCCGAGTTAACTCGAATAATAAGGGCCCTCATGTTTTTGCAGCAGTTTCCGGGCTCACTCATGGTCTTTGGGGATCACAACATATGGGCATTGCATTGGATATGCAGGCACAACAAATGTACTAGTAAATATCCCATAGTTACTTATGGTAAATAGGAATTTAAAGAATACCCTATGTTGGAATGCACAGGACATAGTAAAAAAAATTGCCTTAAAACTAAAGTAATGAATTTCGTAAATTCATAGTGTCCATTCGAATGAGTTTTGTGTATTGCTCTGCTCCTTTTCGGCGCCCAGAAGTTTATTTTTAATGGGGAATGCCTATGTAACAATGTATAGTATAATTAAGATCTACATAGAGAAGACTTTGAGGCTCTTAGAAGTACCACTTAGGTCGACTCTTATGGTAAATAAGAAAAAGTGGGAGAAGAGGCTCTGGGGATAAAAGGGAATTAAAGATCCCTAGCCGGTTTGGCTCAGTGGATGAAGCCGAGCGCAGGCTAGTGTACTGAAGGGTCCCAGGTTCAGTTCCCATCAAGGGTGCTTATGGGAGGCACCCAATCAATGTGTCTCTGCTGTTTCTCTCTGTCTCTCCCTCTCCCTCTCACTTTCTCTAAAAATCAGTGGAAGAAATATCCTCCGGTGATAACAAACAAAAGATAAGGAAAGAAGAGATGACTCACTTGCAGTGAAAAGCCCTAGGCTCTCTCTTCCATCAGTAAAGGATCATGCCTGGGGCTGTGCCCCAAACATTGATGGGGGTGGGAAGGGAGGGTGGGACTGGGTAACTTGCAGCACTGCTAGTCAGCGAGTTATGGCCAAAATATAAGCATGCAAAATATAAGCAAGTGAGCTGGACTGGCAGCGGCTGAAGGGTCAGGGAGGACTTTATGGCCATGTTGGAGATTTAGTGCATATTGCCTGAGAAGATAGGCAGTTATCCTAGAGAACTGGAGAGCAATATGCCTGATGACGGATGGACAGATGTCCGTCCATCTCTAGGACAGATGGACCAAGCATGGCAGGGAACTTGCCTGCCCTGGAGGATCTAGACCATTCATCATCATTACCCGTCATCATTATTGTCATCAATGCACTAGGCACTATTGAATATTTTCCATATGTTGTTATGGCATGCTCAGAACACCTGTACAAGTTTGATTTTATTATTTTACCATTAGAGGTAAGAAAACGGAAGCTAAAAAGGTGAAGCAACTTCCCCCAGGTCACATAATCATCAAGTGTTAGGACCAGATTTCAAATTCAAGTCTTGGTGTTTCCAAGACTTTGCAACCACTATAATAACCTGACCAGAATACATATAAGATAAAAAGGCCCTGCATACTTAGGATACTAAGGATTGTCTCTTTCTGGGCAATTTACTTATTAATGTGTGTTGAGAGGAGTTAAATAATGGTTTACAATAAGCTAACTTCTCAGGTTGACCATGTGGCAAGAGTAGTCTATTTTGTCCTTAGTGCATGGGCTCATGGCTCCTTTACCGATTAATGAGTGCCTAATATGTGCAGACCGTGTACTAGAGCCTCTCTGTTTTTCACATAATCTCAGAAATTCTAGGGAAAGGGCAGTTACTGTCTGAAATATTAAATGGAAAAATATGAATTTTGTTAAATTATTACTGGGAAGTTCATGTAGCAGATGCATTGATTTAGGTGTTACCTCTGTGTAAAGAGGAACAGCTAGACAGACATAAACCTTGTTAAGGCAAACTTCTCTCCAAGGAGTATAACTGACTTGATTTACTAGTAGGACATTCTGGGCACCATAATTTCTTAACTTCACTTCTCAGGTAGGGTCTGTAAAAGGATCTCAAGCAAATAAAAGGAGTTCTTCATGAAGACACGTTTATTGAGACCGAATCAACACCGAGCTGCATGCGTTAACCCCAGCTTTCTTTTCTAAAGCAGTCTCTTCAAGATGCACCATGAAGTTCCCATACTTGCAGTTCCTTTTCCTATAGACAAACATGAAAGCATTTAGCCTGGGCATGGAGCCTACTTTCTGTTCTGCGCTGGCCTCTGTCATCAGGTTCTTTCTTTATCCAGCTGGTCTGAGTGGGGGATGTGGCTCTGTTATATCAGGGCCTCGGTTTGACATAGAGAAAATTTCCAGCCTCGATTTAAGGTGAATGTGAGGCAGTCTGCCATGGGGGTTATAAGAACACAGATAAGGAGTCGGAGAGATCCAGATTTGTCTGATGGTCCTGCCACTTAGTTGTCATATTTAAAATTCTCATAAAGTACTGGCCATGAATCAGAGCAGCAGGACTTCCAGAGAGGCTTGTTCTCTCCAGTTCATTCTAGGACTGGCTGTCACTGGCTAGCACCAGCTTAGTCGCTAGCTCAGCAGGAACACCTTTTTGTCCTCCTCACCATGTATGGGCCCAGCAGCTCAGTTTGCTTATGTTTTTTAAAATGTGTATTTATTTATTTACTAGAGAGAGAGAGAGACAGAGACAGAGAGACAGAGAGACAGAGAGAATGAGAGAGAGAGAAACATCAATTTGTTGTTCCATTTATTCATGCATTCATTGGTTGCTTCTTGTATGTACCCTGACCAAATTGATGAACCTTGGTGTATTGGGATGAGGCTCTAACCAATGGAGCTACTAGGCCAGAAATACTTGGAATATCTTTACTTTGAATGGGTACCAGCTCTCTCTATGCTTTGTGAACATGTCACTTTAAAGGGGTTTTGCATGTGTGATTAAGAATTTTATGAGATCAGTATAATTTCAAATGTTCTTACACATAAAAGAGGGAGGCAGGAGAGTCAGAGAGGAGGAGTTGGGACAACAAAAGCAGAGGTAAGAGTCATGTATTTTCTGGAAGGGGCCTTTTTCCAGGGAATGCAAGTGGTTTCAGGAAGCTGGAAAAGGTGAGGATATGGATTCTCCCAGGAACACAGCCCTGCCTACACTTTGATTTTAGCCCAGAGTTCTTAGTCAGTTTGGGCTGCTATAGCAACTTACCATAGACTGGGTGACATAAACAAGAAACACTTATTTCTCTGGAATAAGTCTGGAGATCTTAGAATATGAGTTTTGTTGATATTGAAAGCAGTAATAGGGATAAATGTGATATTTATACTTCAGTTTTTAGAATGAGGAGTTATAATCATGTCTTGTTTTAGTGTTAGTGATTGAGGCTCCTTTACAATTTACTCCTTCAAAGGCAGAAGCTCTACATAATTATGGCTTTTCTCAGAATACAGAATGGAATGCATCCTGGCTTTCAGAATCAGGCTGCTGCATCTCTTGCCCTGTGACTTCAGCAGTCAACAGGGAGGGATATATGTGCATACCGGTCCAGCTAGCATGCATGTAGCCCTTCCTCGGATGAATTCTTCTTTTCTTCACCTAGACTGTGATGATAAATAAATAGATGGAGCCACTTTCAGTGGAGTTGGGGTGGAGCTACCATCCCAGAGCACATGCCTTGCATGTCTTACTTTTCAAACTGTAGGAACGTTAAAACTGGGCAAAATAACCTTTGGGCCTAACACAGCATTATATCTCAAACACCTGTTTGTAAAAACAACAAGAAAGCAGATATTATTCCTGGGGCTATGTCCCAAACACTATGACGAATGGACTGAAAATTAAAAACATTCTTTAGAGTTCACGTTACTGTGTTAGCTTAGCTGCTACTTGGAGAAATGCCTTCCTTCATGGATGTAATTGTAATTGCTCCCCTTCACTGTCTCATTAGTAACCCTTGTCTTTGCCTCCTAATCGGAACACTATTTGGGTTTCTACCTGATTCAGTCCCCTCAGAATAGCAATATATATTTAAAATGTTTTTATTGATTTTAGGGAGAAAGGAAGGGGTAGGGAGAGATAGAAACATTGAGGAGAG
Organism: Murina feae; assembly: GCA_004026665.1. Taxonomy (NCBI): domain Eukaryota; kingdom Metazoa; phylum Chordata; class Mammalia; order Chiroptera; family Vespertilionidae; genus Murina; species Murina feae. The sequence continues at coordinate 15,448 of PVJC01012773.1, read as the reverse complement.
AGAAACATCGATGGGCTTCCTCCTGCCCACCACCCAGATGGAGCCCACCACCTGGGCCTGTGCCCTGACCTGGAATCCAACCCATGACCTCTTGGTGTCTGGGATGATGCTCAAACAAGTCACACTGGCTGGGCTCACCTCTCCCTTCTGCATTTCTAACCCTCTGTCTCTCTATTCCCTCTCTTCCATCAGGGTTTAGGAATGTTTAAGTCTCTGCCATTAAAACCACCCTCCCCCATCTCCCATGCCCTCCTCTGTCTTATGGCCATATTGACTCTCTGGTCACAAGAGAAAGCCTCATTTAAATTCATTGCCTCCACTTCTCAAACCCCATTCATTCCTGAACTTCTCACAATTCAGCTTTAATGCCTGTCATGCCACTGAAACTGTCTTCAGGCCTCTAGTTGCTAAATCCTAGCGGCACTTTCAGCTCTTACCTTTCTGTTGCATTGACTCTAATGACTTGATCCTTGAAATCTTCTCATTCTGCTCTACTGACAACACATTCTCCTTATTTGCCTCTTTTCAAGTTTTCCTCTGGTTATTGCGATTCTGTCTTCCTTGTCGTCACTTCTTCTCTGCCTGTTTGATAAAATGTTGATACTCACCAGGATTTTTTATTCTTGATTCTCTTATGCTCTAACTGGGTATAGGCTTGCACATTTAATACCATCTCTCCTGGCACTATTTGTCTCTGAAATAAATTCCTTTAAAAATATAAGCTGAACTGTGTATATATCTGTATCTTCCCCTCTGCCCCAAATGCTCTGAGCAAAAGTGAGTCTCATCCCTGGAGTACTGGCAGGCTGGCTCTGCCATGAGTAATGGTGTTCTTTGCATCCTGATTCATTGTTTTTTGCGATGTGAGTGAGATTTTACTTTCCGTAATTTCATGTTCTGGCAAACACCCATAGTGGCTGATGAGATGCCTGTGAATCATAACGTGAGTTTGTCATGCTGGGTTGTTGCAAATGGAAACTTCTCCTTTCTGAGGTGTCTTCGGGCATCTGGTGGGGGAACAGAGAGCAAAGATCAGGAAGCAGAAAGGTTTTCTTCGGCAGCCCTTGGACTTTATGAACAGCATCATAAACCGTGCAGCAGCCTGGGAGAACCAGTGGCAGCAGGCGAAGGGACCTGGAAACAAAGCTGGAAAAAAACTGGAAAAACTGATGGCTGGAGGTTTTGCATGAGTCCAGGGGCCTGGAGGAGAATGCCCTAGCACCGAAGCCCTCATTTTCCTGCTGTCGAATCTGTGTCATTCTCCCTATGTAATCTTGTCTGCTCTGTGGTGTAAATTACTACCTAATAATACAACTGACCCCAAAATTTCTATTTCCAATCCAGAATACAGACTCTGGATCTAGACATCTGGACTCACATATTCTGTAGTACATGAGAGAGCTGTGTGGCAATGGGAGAGTCTCCTAACTTCTCTGTGCCTCAGTTTCCACATTTTTAAGTCAGGATAGTAGAAGTACCAGCTCAAGGGTGGTAGCTGAGGGTTAAGTAAGTCTATGTGAAACGTGCAGACTATGCTTTAAGGTGTGTGGTCAGTGTGATGTAAGTCATCACTCTTATTCTGTATTTGGATGTCTCTCAGGTACCTCAAATGCAACATATTCAAATGGAAGTCATCATCTCCCCCTCCAGACCTCCTCGTTTTCTTATGTTCTTGAGAGCAGTGATTTTCCAGAATTTAAATAAAAAATATTTAACAACAATTTCATTCCTATATTTTTAATAGAAATGAGAACTGAGTAACTGAATTTGCTTAAGTAGGTAAATAGGAAAGGAAGGTGTATGATAAAGGAAGATCATGGGATTTCTTCAACTTCTTCTGAGTCATATACCAAAATTCACAGTGATTTGTCATCTAAAAGGATTTTTAATAATCTATCAGATACCTCATATCTTCCCTTCTAAATCTTTATTTTATTTTAGTGAGGTGTAATTGACATACATTTTTCAGGTGTACAACATAATGACTTCATATTTGTATATACTGCAAAAAGATTACCACATCAGTTTAGTTAGCATCCATCACCACATATATATTTTTTGGTAGTGAGGACTTTCAAGGTATACTCTCTTAGCTACTTTTAACTATGTGCTACAACATAGTTAGCTATAGTCACCATGCTATACATTATACCTCCATTACTTATCTAATCTAATAAAAGCGTACTATTGAAATTGACAGTTTCTCTAGGACACCTAAGCCATGCCCACCAGCCAACCCACACCCACCAGCCAATCAGAGCGGCTGTATGCAAATTAACCCAGCCAAGATGGAGGCCGGCAGCTACGGAACTAGAGCAAACAGGAGGCTTCCGTTGCACCAGGAGTAAACTGTCTAGGTAGGCCAGCTGGACCTCTCTCTGCTCAAGGCAACAGTTGCAGTTATAGAAGCCACAGAGCTGAAGCAAACAGGAGGCTTCCAGTGCACTAGCGATGGAGGAAACTGTCTGCCTAGGCTGGCTGGGCCTCTACTAAGGCAACATTGTTTCAATTATAGAAGCCATGGAGCTGAAGCAAACAGGATGCTTCGTTACCTGCCTAGGCCTGGCTTAAAGTCACAGTGTTTCAATTATAGAAGATAAATAAACCCCAGAAACCTGTTTCCAGCTAGCCTTGCTGGGACGTTGGGTCAATGGGAGCTGTGGGCAGCCTGAAAGCTTGAAAATGGCCCTCAGCCCCTCACCCAGGCTGACCAGGCACCCCAGTAGGGACTCGAACCCTGAAGCGACTGTGGCCAGCCTGAAAACAGCCCTCAGACCCTCATCCAGGCTTGCCACACCCCAATGGGGTAAGGGTCCACACTGGGGGGCTTGGCCAGCCTGCAAACAGCCATCAGCCCCTCACCTAGGCTGACCAGGCATGCCAGCAGGTGGACATTCCCTGAAGGGTCCCAGACTGTGAGAGGGCACAGGCTGGGCTGAGGGACCCCCTTCCCCCCGAGTGCACAAATTTTTGTGCACTGGGCCCCTGGTTTATTTTATAACTGGAAGTTTTTACCTTCTGACCTCTCCCTTTACTTCTTTCCTTATGTTCCTGACAGAAGTGATTTCTCAGCCAACTCATTGGGTGCCTCCTTCAATTTACTTGAAAGCAATGAACTCAAAACCTGCCTGACTTGCAAATGATTTGTTAATCATGATGGTAATTCAGTTTCACAAATTCTGGGAAATAAGTTTTAAAATGCTTTACCAAGATTGATCAAAAGAGAATTATGCCTTTTTTCTCTTCTACTTAAGGGCATCTGATTTAACCCAGTTTAGTTGGAAAGGATTAGGGAAATTGAAAATTGTTAACTTTAATGTACATTTGCCAATACAAGATGTTTGATAAAGTGCTTTTATCTAATTATGTACTTCATATTCATCAGATTTTGGAGCTACAGAGTTAGTTCATTCACTTTATGGAATGTGTCCAACAAGTAACTCTTTGGCAAAACCAGTCATTAATCAAGTCAGCCAAACCAGCTTGCTTTTCTGTCATTTGTCAATTTAAATAAAAATGTCAACATGTGTTCAGGAAAAAGTATTTCACTTTGGAATTATATTTCTGAGATGGTTAGACAGAGAAGGCACAGTGCTTTGTTTTGTCACTTAGATGAGAGAGGCTTTGATTTGTTTTATTCTTATGGGAGTCTTCCTGAGCTGCGTATATTTTGATTGTAGCGGGAAGATGGAAGTTACAAGATTGTGACATAAAAATCATCACTCCCGCTGCTGCCTACTGTATAATATATCTGAATTCAAAGCAACCCAATTATGGGCCAAAGCACCATGTTGCTATCCCCTTGTCTTTTCCTTACCAGAAATATGTTTAAGTAGAAAAAGACATGCTTATTGTGTCTTTATTAAAAGCAACTTTGCTAGCATTTGTATTTAAAAATATTCCTATGTTTCTGCTCCCTGGATTTTTACACCTAGGGGTAATGTGCCATAGAGAGATTAAAATGGGTGAGGAGTGCATTTCTTTCTTTTTTTAAAATATATATTTTTATTGATTTTAGAGAGGAAGGGAGATGGATACAGAGACAGAAACAACAATGATGAGAGAGAATCATTGATTGGCTGCCTCCTGCATGCCCCCTAACGGGGACTGAGCCCACAACCCAGGAATGTGCCCTTGGCTGGAATTAAACCTGGGATCCTTCAGTCTGCAGGCCAACGCTCTATCCACTGAGCCAAACCAGCTAGGGCGAGGGGTGCATTTCCCTTTTAAATTGGGGAAGGCGGATTGTGGATGGGGACTGCAGTAGAAAGGAGAACTGGCATCTTAACTCAGTGCTATTCTCAGGTAGGTCAGTTTTAGGAAAGACTGTGCATGGAAGCTGAGGGGAGGGATTATGTCCTGTTATCACTCTATTACTACCTTCTGTTACCGCCCCCTTAGGGACCCATAATATTAGTGAAGGAAAGAACTCTTCATGTAGACAGTGTGGACCAGGCCAGGTGGAGGTGAGACTGTGACAAGAGCACTCTCCTCCCCTCTCCTTTCCATGTCTATCTGCTGTGTCCTTGTCTGATGGTCTTTTAGTTTGCTACCTTATTTCTCTTACAAAAGGCCTTTCCAGTTCATTTAAACCGGATTTGACCTATATTTAAAAAAGAAAAAAAGCTTTACTGAGATATTAGGAAGTTAAGTTGGAAATGTGTGGGATTGTAAGGAATTATAGAAAGAAATATGATAATATATATATTTACTGCTCTTAGCAAGGAAGGGAGAGAAAGCGAGAGATAGAAACATTAATGATGAGAGAGAATCATTGATTGACTGCCTTCTGCACGTCCCCTACTGGGGATTGAGCCTGCAACCTGGGCATGTGCAATTGCACCATGACCTCCTGGTTCGTAGGTCAATCAATGCTCAACCAGTGACCCACACTGGCTGGGCAGAAATATGATATTCTGAGTCTGCTAAGGTAGTGTAGTGTGTCGTAGAAGAAAGAATATGAGGATTTATTTCAGGTAATGTCACTGGGAGCTTTGTGATTGTGGATCCCATCACTTAAAAACAAACAAAAAAACCCCCCTTGCTTATCAAAAACTGTATCTTTATAAAGCAGTAAGTTTTTTGTGGAACCACTTCCTGTTTAAAGTGGATCTGAGCTCTTCTGAGCCATCATTTGATGCATCATGAGAGTTCAGCAGCTGATGCGCTTGAAAGAACCCTGGGAAGTGCAGAGGGGATGTGCTAGCTGCCACACAGAAAGCCGCTTGGTGTGTTGCACGCTTTCCTCACTGGGGCACCTGGGGAGCAGAGCGTGCTTTGGTGGTTCTTCAGTTTCGTTGTTCCATGTGCTGATTTTGACATGGATTCAAAATGCTTTGGAAAGATCTAGGTTTGTTTGGAGTCGGCTCTGGGATTCATCTGGAACTTAATTCACTTATATGTTGTTGTTTTTCCTTCCTTTTCCTTCTCAGATGGCTGATCACAGTAGGCATGAAGGTATCTTCCATGGGTCATGTATAATAAAATATTTTATCCCGTGGCTTTCATAAATTTTCTAAGTTTAGGGAGGTAAGGGACTGACTTCTATGTAGAGTATCTTTCTTTGTTAACAGCACCCAGTTGCTTTTTTTCACCAAAAATAAAATGAAAGGAGGAACAGTTGAAAATGATAATGGTGCAAATACTTTCAAACAAAACTATCAGGAATGGTAGAAACCTCACTACGTATACATGCCTGCATATATTTGTATATGCAGTAGGTATGCTAGGCATTCTTCTTGTCAGTAATTTCTGTGACCCACACCTTAGTTGTGTAAGTGTATGACAGGAATATTGTTGGTTCCCTTAACTATGAACATTTCATGAGACTGTCCTCCCAGGTTAAATCAGAAAGAAATAGGAAGAATGGCATTTCAGACAATTGATGGAATGGCTAGGAAAGCAGTGGTTTTAGGTTAGTGATTTTTAACATTTTCTTGATTTTCATAGGAAACTAGTCTTTTTTGTTTTAATCTAGAGGTTTGATACAAACTTCTGAGTTGACCTTTATTTAACACTAGAGGCCCAGTGCACAAAATTTGTGCATTTGGGGGGGTGTCCCTCAGCCCAGCCTGTGCCCTCTCATAGGCTGGAACCCCTTAGGGGATGTTTACCTGTTGGCTTAGGCCCGCTCCCTAGGGGATCGGGACTAAGCTGGTAGTCAGACATCCTGATGGCAGCCCAGGAGCCCTCAGGGGATGTCCACTTGCCAGCAGGGAGCAGGCCTAAGCTGCAGTCGGACATCCCGAGTGCTACTGAGGAGGTAGGAGAGGCTCCCGCCACCACCACTGTGCTGGCAGCCATCAGCCTGGCTTGTGGGTGGGCACAGCTTCCCCTGTGGGAGTGCACTGACTACCAGGGGGTAGCGCCTGCATTGAGCGTCTGGCCCCCTGGTTGTCAGTGTATGTCATAGTGACCAGTCATTCCCAGTGGTTCTGCTGTTAGGGTCAATTTGCATATTACCCTTTTATTATATAAGACTAGAAGCCTGGTGAATGGAATTGTGCACTGGTGGAGGGGTGCCCCTTAGCCTGGCCTGCGCCCTCTTGAGAGCCCTCAGGGCAGTGGGGGAATGTCCTTTGGGGAGTGAGCCTGACATCCTTAGTGCTGCAGTGGACATGGGAGAGGCCCCCACCACCACCGCTGCGCTGGCCAGCCATGAGCCAGCTTCTGGCTGAGCAGCGCTCCCCCTGTGGGAGCGCACTGACCATCAGGGGGCAGCTCCTGTGTTGAGTATCTGCTCCCTGGTGGTCAGTGTGTGTCATAGCGACTGGTGGTTCTGCTGTTCGGTTGATTTGCATATTATCCTTTTATTATATAGGATTGTTCTGAATCTTAAGAGGATTTTCTCCATGAATATAAAGAGAGTTTGATTGGGTTGTGCCATTAGTCTTAAATTTTATAAAATTTAAAATATGTTGTGAGCACTAAAAGCTAAGGTGACTAGTTTGCCTATTTTTTATATGACCTATTCCAATAAGAGAGGTGCTCCAGGAATTGTTCAAAGTTGGGCAAGTGCTTTTAGGGGTAGAGTGGAGAGGTGGAAGGTGGGAATTATTCACTTTACCTTTTGGACTGTGAATTTTGAGTTAACAAAAGTAGGTCCTTTGAAAGCTGATGATATATGGAAGCTTAATTTTTCTTGCTACGTAACATATTAATCAGTTTTTTAGATTGAAGGAGATTTTATCAAGGATGTTTACTGAGGACATTTCTTGTTTAAAACTCTTTATCGTTATATCCTTACCCTGATTAGCATCCCTAGCCTGGGACTGCAAGGAGAGAAGACCATCTGCTATTTCTCATTTCTATTCAATCATGCATCCAATATTTACTGGGTGACTATTGCATCTCAGGAACTAGAGTTTGGTGGTCAACAAGAGACAAGGTCCATGTCTCAAGGAGTTTATATTCAAAGGGAAAAACAGGCTATAAATACGTGTTTGGATATCAGATAGTGATTGGTGCTTTGAAAATAATATAAGATAAAGTGCCAGACTAGAAGGCTACTTCCAATGAGTGGTGAGAAAAGCCTCTCCGATATTTAAAAAAGGAAAAAGCTTTACAGAAATGTTAGAAAGTTAGTTTGGAAATATGTAGGCTTTTAAGGAATTATAGAAATAAGAAATTCTTACTGTGCTGCCTGCAACGGGATGCTGTTTAGAATATTGTTCTCTACTAAGAGGTAGTGCAGCATGCGGTAGAAGAAACCCTGGCATGTGCCCTGGGAATCGAACTATGACCTCCTGGTTCATATGTTAGTGCTCAGCCACTGCCACACCGGCTAGGCCCTAAGATTTTATGAGTCAAACTGATGACAGTTGCTGGGAAGCAAGATCTCAAATTCTCCCAAGAATGATAGTTTTGCAGTTTCTTTTATGCATTTGAAATTAAGGAGGGGATTTAAGGAAGATTACATGACAGAGGGAGAAAGCAAGGTACAGGAAAGTCAGGATTATGTGCTCTTTTGAGGGTGATTACATCTACAGGGTCTGAAAAAGAGGATTACTCTGGCATTTCAAAGATGTGTTAACATAGAATGACCTAGAACAGTGGATAGGGCTTGCTTAAGGCAACAATAAACCTTTTGCTAAAAAAGTTACATGTCTGGGGGTATGACTACTACCATGACCTGCAAAGTTAGTAATTTACGATCAGATGTGCAGATGAGTTTTCTTTCTGTAGAACCCCCTTTTTATCCACAATGACTTGGATTCCTTGTAGGGCTCTTGGGGAACAATGACCCTAAAGACCTTTAGGAGACCTGTTGTTGGTTTGAAAGGGTCTGAGGCATCATAGTAGACCTTTTTTGAGGACGTAATAAAGAGTTTTACATTTACAGTCATGTTTTCCTGAACACTCTTTATTCAGTCTTTGCCCAGAAATCACTTCTTAATGATAGCACCATTTGCCTTCTGATAAGTCTAGGGATGAGAAACCTCTATTTCAAGCCCAGTAAATCCTGGCATTTCTATTTGGCAGTTTTTCTTCTTTTTTTTTTTAAAGCTTATCTCTCTCCTCTTGCATTTCATTATAGGCAGCAAAGAAGCCAATCTGCACTTTCAACAGTCAGCCTGCAATCTTATCTGGATCATCCACTTCGTTAGGTACCTCTTTTATTTTCCATGTTGCCGCACGCAACAGTATTGCTAAATATTTGCCTTCCCATACGAAGGTCCTCTTTCTTCCTCCTCCTTACAGGTTTCCCTTTGCTTTCCTTTAGGCCCTCCCCTCCGCCTCCTGGAGGGCCCTGAGGCTGCCAGTCTTCTTGAGGTCCTCTCTGCTACCTCCTTTCCAAAATGCATAGTGGAGAATGAAGGGAGTGGGGCCAGATTGTGTCGGGCCTTGTAGACCATCACAGGGACTTTGGATTTTACTGTTAGTAAGGAGGGAAACCACGGGGGTGGGGTGGGGGTGGGGGGGGATGTTGAACAGAAGAGTAAACTGATCTGACCTACGCCTTAAAGAATCCCTCCAACTACTAAGGGAGAAACAGGGGTACCATTAAAGTAGTTGTTTAAGAAATCCAGGTGAGCGATGCTTCTAGGCTTTTATAGCCTGGACCACTGTTTTTCAAAGCTTGTGAGAGAAAGCCATCGCTTCAGTTTTGTCACTCATTGTACTGTTAACACCCCGAATTCTGCTTGTCCGTGGGCAGCCTGGCAGTGGCTCGAAGTAGTCTATTCTTGGTCCCCAGCCTTATGGAGGCCAAAAGTGTAGGCCCAAATTGACAGACATGCTTTCTGAAACTATGATTCACTTAAAAAAAAAAAAAAAAAGCAATCCAGGTGAATGGTGATGGCTTCTTGGACCTGGATGTGATGAGAATTCTGTTTCTATTTCTAGCATAGAGCCAGCAGGACTTTCAGGTGGATGGGAGAGATAGATGATAAAGAGGTTTTGACTGGTGCCAATGGAAGAAGTGTTATCCATTTACTGAGATGGGGAAGACTGCAGGAGAACAGGTTTTTCTAGGAGGGAGTAGAATCATCATTTCCCTTTTGAATGTACAAAGTTTAAGTTCTAATAGGCATTTAAATGGAGCTGTCACGTAGGCAGTTGGGTTCAGGGGACAGTACTGGTTTGGCTCTGCATTTGGGAGTTGTATGAGTGGTATTTCAAGTCTTGATGTAAGGTGTGAGCTTAGGGTAATCTGGCCTTGCCTGGTTAGGGAGATAATGAGCAGCCAGCAAAGGGGATTGTGAAGGTGTGGCCAGTGACGTGTAAGTAGAAGCCAGATGTTCTAGAAACTGGTGACAAATGATTTCAAGAAAGTGGGTGAAGACTCTGCGTCTGTCATTAGCATTAGCCACTGTGGGGGTCATTGCAAGATCCTGGAGAGGGTTCTAAAGTGTTTAAGAGGGAGGAGAGCAGACAATGGTTTTATATACCCCAGAGTATAGAAGTTAAATAAGCAGATATAGGGATTAAAAGGTGTTTTTATTTTTTTTTTTAAATGTAGGAGAAATAAAGTCTTGTATTCTCCTAGGAATGATTCTACAGAAAGAAAAACTTAGCTGGAAGGAGAGTGGGAATTTGCTGGAGCCGTTTCTGAATAGATAAGGGATGGGCTTAAGTGGATCATGGACGGTTAGTCCATAGAAATAGAGAAGACAGGACTCAGCCCAGATACAGAGAGGTGGGTAGATTCGGCGAGAAGGCATGCATGTTCTCTTCTGGTGGCTTCAGTTTTCTCAGAGACATTATCAAGATCATCAGCTAAGCGTGAGAAACGGGGAAGGAGTCACCCAGACAAGTGCAAGAGTAAAGTGTGGTGGGATTCTGAATTCCCTTGGGTTACTGATAATGAGTTTAAATGGAGCCCATTTATGGCCATGTAGTTTGAGTCTCCAGTTCCTGTCAGCTTCTCTGGTGCTGGCCTGAGAGGGCAGAGAGTTGTTATGTTTTTCCCGGTTGTTGTAGAGAGAAGATTGTGCAAGGTAATCTGCCAGTGAATGACGATGAATAGAGAGGAAGTGAGGACTCGCAGGGAGCTGGAAGGAGGAACTGTGAAAAGAGAGTAGGATCCTGGAATTTCATGTCTTGCTGGAATCAGAATATGAGAAAGGAGTGAGCTGAGAAGAGGAGCTGGTAGTTGTGTGTAAGAATCTTGAAATTGAGGTTATGTGTTCCTGTTTAGGCAGAACTCTAGAGGGTGGGTTGGCCTGAGATTAACATGCAGGAGGGGTCTGTACTTTTCTGCAAGTTGTTTCAATACCTCAGGTTTACATTTTCTACCTTGTAAAATGGTGATTATAGTAGTTCCCACTTCATTAGACTTTTCAAGAGTTAAAGGAGTAAATAAAATGAGCATTTGATAACGGTTAGCTATTGTTATTATTATCCCTATAACTCTTAGAGTGGGGCCAGGGTCCATGGGTGAGAACTGGGAACAGTGATAACTCACAAGGAGCCAGATGGTCCTACAGTGATTCAATGAAATCCAGTTTTGTTGAAATGGAGGCCTAATTATAATTCCCCACCCCCCTTCACTGAAGATGGTGCAATGACAGGACCTTGTTTCCATCCCTGCTGTACGGGCTCTATGATGGTGACTTTCCCTGAGATCCCAAAGCTTCTGTGATTTGTACCAAGGAGCAAATTAAAACCACATCCTGTTAATGATACTTAGAGGGCCGGAGATCTGTCTACAGGGGCCCTGGGAAAAGCATAAATAGCTGTCACCACAGCCCTGGGTTTCTTGGAACATAGGTGCAAATTATGTTGAGTCCTAAAACTCCCTAGGAATGAACAGTAGTATCATCTTTGTGGCTCCATTGTTCCTTATAGATGGTCATGCCTGTTTACACTCCCTTAGATCTAAGGTTGTTTTGTTATAGTGACGAAAGCTGGGTGTGTATGTAAAGCCTTTTTTTGATCGATAGGAAACATCATTAAATATCATTGTAGTGTTCTTAAATTCTCCAAAGGAAAATTAGCATTATACCTTGTGTGAAATCAGACGCAGCAAATGCCCAGCCAGTGTCGAGCTATGAACCAGGAAGTCACGGTCGGATTCCTGGTCAGGGCACATGCCCAGTGGGGGACCTGTAGGAGGTAGCCCATACATGATTCTCTCTCATCATTGATGTTTCTCTGTCTCTCTCTCCTTCTCCCTTCCTCTCCGAAATCAATAAAAAAATATATATATATAAAAGATGCAGCAAAGCTTTTATTATTCCATGCTGTCCTTGCTTTACTAAAACTTTTTAGGGCTCATTCTACTATTAGGACTCTAGGAGACGCCAAAAGAACAGTGGTCAAATGAAAGGTTGACCCCTGAATTTTTGAAGGTTAGGTTATTGATTTACTGGACATGGTTAGAGTTTTAAGATCTAATTCTGTCCTGTTACCTAGGATATTGATGAAATTGAGACATTATTAACCAAGGTGAATTAAATATGTTCAGGGTGTTTAGCCAAGACTGTCAGAGAAAAAGAAGGAACTTGTGTCCATCTGTCATTCTCCCCAGTTTACATAAATGCCATTAAGACTGACAAGACTGAAGAGGTAAGACCACATACTTGCTGGCCTCTTGCACCCTCGCTGGCATCTGAGCCAGAAGAGCTGTCGTCTGGACGCTTCAGTGATTGGGTATTGGGATTGGGGTCTGTTAATGTTCGCCTGTGTTAGGAAACCCGCTGTAGAAATCAGGATGAGAGAGCAGGGTTGTGTCTGTTCATTGTTATGTTATCTTCCTATAAAACAGGATCCCAGCTAGCTGGATATAATTTTGAGATTGAAGAGAGAGCAAGCAGGAAAGGGAAGGGGAAGAGTGGTTGATTGAGAGATTGAATGTTGAGAGAGAATGGGAGAGATAGGGCTCTCTTTCCTTCTGAGTGCCTGGGTAGGCAAGACCGTGTCACAGGACAGAAAGAATTTGTTCACCCGGAGCTAGCAGAGCCAAACTCTAAACACTGAGAATTGCAGTGGCGAAAGATTGGTTAGTCCATTGATGAATAGTGCCATCCAGGAGAATGGGGAACGACCGCTTAAAAGCCTGAACTCCTTTAGGGTTAGGGTTAGAAAAATGAAAAAGAAAAAAAAACAAAACCAAAAACAAAAACCTGAACTCCCTGGTCCAGAGTTCCAGGAGAATTTGTAAGGAGTTCGTAAGGAGTTAGGGCAGCGGTTCTCAACCTGTGGGTCTTGGCCCCTTTGGCGGTCAAATGACCCTTTCACAGGGGTCGCCTAAGACCATCCTGCATATCAGATATTTACATTACGATTCATAACAGTAGCAACATTACAGTTACGAAGTAGCAACGAAAATAATTTTATGGTTGGGTCACAACATGAGGAAATGTATTTAAAGGGCCAAAAGGTTGCGAACCACTGAGTTAGGGGAACAGGTGTGCAGAAGTGCTGTTGGGACAAGTTTTCATTGGAGGACCTTAGACTTTGGCCATTTATAGTAAGGGGCGTCAACACGGGATCTTCCTGGACCAAGGACCCTCTGCTCCTGAAAGGGTTCTGGTGCTCAAGTTCCCATTATGTTCTGGTTCTTTGGTTCTGTGTGGCAAGGAGGGCATAAGCCTGGTTCTGGACACAGCTGGAGGTCAGTTCTCCTCTGAGCATGCGTCAGCTTCATGACTTGTGCTTTTGGTCTGTTGTCCCTGAAAAGCAGCTCAGTATCCTGTTAAAGAGGATAGGACCATTTTCTGGTTCTGTGGGTACATACCAAAGAGCCGTTCAGAGAAGCCATTCTGTAGCCTAGTGCACAGTAAGGTATGCTCAGCTCTCTGCTTCTCCCTTTCCCACTGCCCACAACAGACAGAAGGGCTGAGTGGACCACTTCTCTTTCTGGAAGTCCTGTGTGGACACTGATTTCTTAGCTGAGTATTTGTTAGCCGTTGGCAGCACTGATTTCAGGATAGCACTTAACCATTAAGGACCCGCAGTATTGCATTCTGTGTTGTCAGTTAGAAACGAACCCATTTGCTTTGAGAGCAGTTGAGCTGGTAGACATAATTTGTATAAAAATGTAAGGCTCTGTTTTCCTCCATTTCTGTACTTTGGGAAAGTTTTTATTTATTTATAAACACACTGTTCAAAGGTTCCCTCTTCAGTGACACCTTCCTGCACTCACCCTGCAGAGGTAATTTTCTTTGTATATAATTTTATCTCCCAAGCACTCATCTTATACCTGTTATTATCACACTACAGCATTGGATTGTGATTCTGTGTCCCTGTCTCCTGCTAGATTTGGATGCCTCAAGGTTAGGCCTACGTCTCGGTCATCTTTGTTTTCCCACACCACCCAGGACAAAGTCTGACATAACATACAGAGAGCACAATAGTGGGTATTCTGGAAATGTTAAATGAATGAATGAATGAATGAATGAATGAATGAATGAATGAATGATACACAGTTTGGAACTGGCATGTTCTAGATGTAAATGGATATTCTGGATGTAGTTGTTAAAATTGGGATACTATGCTCATTGGCAAGTTCTTGTGCCCTTTTTTCTCATTGGTTATGGAAAAACTGCCTGATGTGTTTCGTGGTGACAAATGTGCTGCGTTTGATTGCTTGTTGATAATGAGCAGTGACAGCTGTAGTCCTAGTATGGCTGCTTTGGTTTCAAGCTCATTTCTTTCTCTTGGTTGAGCGTCAGTGGGTTCTACATGTTAAGATGTTAGCTTATGAAACCTGGTGGCTTATGTTTATTAGTTATGTCCTGGAGCATTTATCATTGTCTGACCTCTGTAACCCTGGGTTTTCATTGGGATCAAATGAGATTTGTGCAGGATGAGTGCTGGGTTGATGCTCAGCATATCTAATGTGCAGTGAGCTGATCAAACATCTCTTACTGAGTTTTGACTTTTTTTTTTTGCTTCAAAATTGTAATTTCTAACTCATCTCAGAACTTTCATTATACATTTTATCTCACAAATCAATTTGCTCTCAAGGAAAGGGATTGATTTTTAAAGTGTACAGCTTATCAGTAATATGAACATTTTTAGTAGGTTAAACAGTTTCTCCTGTAACAATTAGTTAAGTTTTCTTTCTGTTTTATTCACTTAGCTTTTTAATGACTGAAAAACATTTTGGTGGCGCACAAAAAAATTGGTTTTAGGAACCTGTAAAATTTGTTTTCTTGGGATGATGATGTTAGAAGGGGAGATGAGAAGCTTTTGTCCAATTTCTGTTCTTACCTGTTTCAGGTAAGGTGAAATCAGAGAGAGTAGTTGGACCAGAGGCCCCTTCCCTTCCTCCTTTCTAGCCCCAAGTGCTTACTGAGTCCTCAGGTGTAAGTGTGGGGAAAGGCTTAACATTATGCATCCTTGACACTAGGAGGGAAATGGAGAGCCTCTAACGTCTCAACCATAAGTCCCCTCCCTAAAGTGCTCTTATGGATAGGGTCCCCTCACCAAATAACCCTCCTGGACCCCAGCCCGCTGACATCTTGATTTTGGTCTTGTGAGAAACCACCTTATCTCAGAACTTGGAGATCATAAATGGGTATTGCTATAAGCCTCTAAGTTTGTGATATGCAGCAATAGAAGTCTAATGCAAGTCTTTATTTTATTATTTTTTTAACAACAGAAATCTATTCCTCATGGAACTGAAGGCAAGTGTTTAAAAGTGGTTAGCTGTGTGCGTTTTCATTGGCTTTATCTCCTTTGAAAAATCCAGGGGCAGTCAAGCCTTTTTATTTAACACCAGTGGCAAGAAACAGTCCACCCACCTATTGTTTCCGTTTCACGAGAAGTGTTCATAGCTTAGTACTTAGAGGAATGGGCCGGCTCTGTGTCTAACACACAGCTTAATAGTTGGGCTGATTTTCTCTACTTGCATGAATCAGTGTTTCCACATGAATGATTATTTGAACACTAATCTTTTGTCACTCTGGGCTCCAAAAGCAATTCGTTAATTATAGCCTCTACTTCAAATATCTTTTTAAAATTTATTTTAAAAGTGAGTGATTTTAGACTTTCAACAATT
>PVJC01012772.1:0-39067 GCA_004026665.1 Murina feae | reverse complement strand
CCCCTCCAGGGCCTGGATAGCTGCCAAGCAGACCGCTGACCCCCTGCCACCTCTTTCCCGCTCCCCGATGCCCCGCAAAGGGCCTGGGAAGCCCACCAAGCAGGCCGCCGACCCCCTGCCACCTCTTACCCACTCCCCGATGCCCCGCAAAGGGCCTGGGAAGCCCACCAAGCAGGTCTCTGACCCCCTGCCGTCTCTTACCTACTCCGTGATGCCCCACAAAGGGCCTGGGAAGCCCACCAAGCAGGCCGCCGACTCCCTGCCGCCTCTTACCCGCTTCCCAGTACCCTCCAACCCTGCTGCCTCTTTCCCACTCACGGGTCCTGGGTCCTGCGCTGTCCCGCCCTGCAGCCGATCTGTGCACTCAGGAGGTCCCTCAGTCTGGCCTGTGCCCTCTCACAGTCTGGGTCCCCTCGGGGGATGTCCACCTGCTGGCATGCCTGACCAGCCTGGGTGAGGGGTTTTAAAGCTGCCCACAGCTCCCATTGACCCAATGTCCCAGCAAGACTGGCTGGACGCAGGTTCTGGAGTTTATTTCCTATAATTGATACTGTTCCTTGAAGGCCTGGGGTTATCTTCTATAATTGATACACTGTTCCTTTAAGGCAGCCTTCTAACTGAAGCCTCCTCTGCTTCACCTCGCAGTGTCTATAATGAAACAATTGTTACTTTTACTGGTTAGGCCGGAGCTGCTCTTTCCTTCAGCTCCGGAGGATTCTATGATTGTTACATTGTTTCAAAACTGCTAGAGGCAGTTTAATCGAAGCTGAGCTGAAGGGTGCAGCTTCACTTTCACTCCTGCCACAATGGAAACTGCCGTTTACTCAGGTCCGGGAGTAGCGGCCGCCATGTTGACTGGGCTAATTTGCATACAGCCGCTCTGATTGGCTGGTGGGCGTGGCTTACCCTGTCTCGGAGAAACGGTTAATTTTACTATTTCGCTCTTATTAGTTTAGATTGTCCAAGTATTTTATTTGTATATTGCTATTAAGGATATTGTTTTCTATAACATTAAACTTAAAATTTTAAATTGCTTTTTGAGTTACACCTTTAGCTTTGGCTGCAGGTGCATTACAGTGATCTAATATCTATGTGCTAATTTTGTCACTAATTAGTATGTCCTTGGCATCTGGCACCATATGCTGCAATATTATTCCAAAAAGAATTATAATAGCGTAACTTTTTTACTGCAGACCATAACATTGATCATGCAGATTTTAGGAAGCACAGTAATATTGGACAGGATCTTCAATTATTACAGTACTAGTCCTGGTGCACGAAATTCATGCACATTGAAAGGAAATTAATTAGAGGAACATAATTTGGACTCATCATCTAATATCAATAATATGTGAGCGTGAGGCAGTTTGCGTTTCTGAAATTTCAGTGACATAAACTTTAGTTATTATTTTGCCAAATCAATGGAATTTATAGGTGTCATTAAAAGAGCATTCAGCTTAATATTAAAAACTCTGGCTACCACATCAGGTCTGTTTTCAACTTTTTGCCAGCGTTGTAAATTGTTTGGAATATCTGCTCATTTGGGGTTGCATGTCATGGTTATGAATAAATTGGGCTTGCCATACTTCATCACAATTGCCACAGCATCCTGATATCACTGCTGCATATTTCTGGGACTACCCTCAGAAGATGATGGGAGTATTATCATTTTACCAATCGGCACATTGTCATTTTCAGATCTAGATTTGAGATAATCCATCAAACCACTATATTTTTCAACTCTCAACTTAGATTGGTTGGCTTTGATGAAAGTTATCCGATTGACCTCCTTTTTTGAATATGAACCCCCAATAAAACTGTTGAGTTAACTTTCCTGCATTTAAAATAAGATTAAACATGCCCTGCACAGAGAGATGAAATCCATAATATTGCATTTGTGTGACTTGTGTCCTTACATTTTGTCAGGTATTATTGTTGATTACACTATTGTCTCTGAGTCTTAATGCAATATCTGTTCCCCAGCCTTGTTCACCATGTGGGAAAAGAATAGGATATGTCATTGCATCTAATGTAGGAAACAGGATATTGATTTGTTTCATTTTAGTGGCATTTGGATTATTGGGATCTGGTTTACAATGAATGAGTAAGTCCCTTCCAAAAGGAGGTTGTCCATCTTCGTTTCTGAATATGACAGCAACCTCGGTTACATGGGGACAATTATATCTACCTGGGTCACTGTTACAATCGTATTTAATTGCCATTGTTACCTCTGTGGGAGCAATACCCTTTGCTGCTGCTTCAGATTGGGCTTCCTTTTCTACCTCATGTAGCATCTTGTACAATTTTTTAAATTCATTTACTTCATGCATGAGGTTGTTGATGTTGGTCATGAGTCTTTCTGAGCAGCCCTGGTTTTCTGGCATTGCTAATCTTTTACTTGTAGCTTCGGCTGTATCCAAAATATAGAGTTAAGCAAACTTCTGAGAAATACCATCTGAAGAATGTAAGTTCCAGTTCGGCAATGAACTTGTCTGTGTATTCTAAAACAGTATGGCCCATATCCTGATGGTGATGCAATATTTGCACCCATGGAAGCAAAAGCAAAAGAACTATTTATGGAAAGAATATTTCCATGAAATTTTTACTGTCAGAATCTTCGTTTGTCATTAATCTTTTTAAATACACCAGGTAATCTGGAAAATGTATATATTTGGACAGAATTTCCCTTTGCTACAACATCAAGTAAATTTCCCATTGGATGGTTTTTCATCAGAGAAATTTAGTGATAGGCAAAATTCACATTGAACAGTCATTCCACCACAACTATGTTTGAGAATTGCATCCTCATGTACTCCATTTTTGCTGAGAAGGTAGTTCTTAACAGTATTGGTAGTACTTGTTGATGACTGTTCTCTAGACATACCTTGTCATCGCCACCATTTTCTTTCAACTTCAAAGGCACGTTGGTCTTTAGACATTTTCTGTCTAAAGTTTTTCGGCATCAGAGCAACATTTTTCCAGTAGCTGGTGTTCAGATACATCCTGTTGCAGGCATCACCTTCTTTCAAGATCAGATGCACGTTGCTCTGCAGACATTTTCTGTCGATAATGCCGGCAACTTTTGGCTACAAAGCTACATTGTATCAACAGTTGTTCTTTAGACATACTCCCACCTCTCTACTGTCATGGTCTGAGATGCAGGTGAATGAGAGCCCAGGAAGCTGAGAGTTGTCTGACCAAAAGCTGATTCTGGCTGATTCTGTCGAGGTGGGACTTCCTTCTCCCTGCTGTCAGTTTCCACAGCTGTGATAAGGAAACTGGGGTGACAGAGGGAGCCACGCCCTCCAAGCTGCCCTCTCTCTCAGGCAGTATATCCCAAGATATACTGCTCTATATCCAGTAGTCTTCTGCTCTGCCAAGTCCTCCAAACCTCCCACTCTCTGCCTGCAAGGTCCCAGGAGCCTGTGGGCGTGGCTAGGTGTGGGCAGCTTCGCCTTCCAGACTGTCAAAGGTCTTGGGAGCTCACAGGTGCAGCTACAGCCTTGCCTCCCAGGGTCAGCAAAGGTCCTGGACATGGCCACCGTCACCTACTGGGACACCTGACATGTGAATATGCAAATTAACTGCCTTCTTTGTTGGGTTAATTTGCATAGTCACTCTGGTTGGCTTATGAGCGTGGCTTGAGCATAGCAGAGGGACAGCTAATTTGAATGTTTCTCTTTTATTATATAGTATATTTAGTATGTACTTCATCAAAACCTTGTGCATAGTCTCAGAGCAAGTAACTTATAAGTTATACAAAAAGGACACTCAAGCCATAACAAACATGATCAATAATTTCAGTGAGTTAGTGCTTTCCATGTGATTTTTAAAATGTTTTTATGTAATCTTGTTAAAATGATGCCCTCTGAAATATAAAATTAGCCTCAATAACAGAAATAAATTATACATTTCTACAAACATTTAATTTCAGTTGTTCACATATCTTTCAATTATTTAATGTACAAGGGGCCCAGTACACAAAAATTTGTGCATTCAGTGAGAGGGATCCCTCATCCCAGCCTGTGCCCTCTCACAGTCTGGGATCCCTCGGGGAATGTCCACATGCTGGCATGCTTGGCCAGCCTGGGTGAGGGGCTGATGGCTGTTTTCAGGCTATCCAAGCCCCCCAGTGGGGATCCTCACCCCATAGAGGTGTGGTCAGCCTGGGTGAGGGGTTAAGGGTCATTTTCAGGCTGTCTACAGCCCCTTCAGGGTTTGGGTTCCTACTGGGGTGCCTGGCCAGCCTGGGTGAGAGCCTGATGGCTGTTTGCAGGCTAGCCACAGCTCCCATTGACCCAAGGTCCCAGCGAGACTGGCTGGAAGCAGATTTCTGGGGTTTATTTATCTTTTATAATTGATACTTTGTTGACTTGAGCAGAAGGCTATGGCCGACCTAGGCAGGCAGTTTCCTCCATTGCTGGTAAAATGAAGCCTCCTGTTTGCTTCAGCTCCGTGGCTTCTATAATTGAAACATTGTTGCCTTGAGCAGAGGCCTGGCCGGCCTAGGCAGGCAGTTTCAACTCCATCGCTGGTGCAACAGAAGTCTCCTGTTTGCTCTAGCTCTGTGGCTACTGGCCGCCATCTTGGTTGGGAGAATTTGCATATAGCTGCTCTGATTGGCTGGTGTGCATGGTTTGGCTGGTGGGCATGGCTTAAATGTAATGGAGTGAGGGTCAATTTGCATATTACTCTTTTATTAGATTAGATATTTAAACACATGTCTTAAAAACACATCTGAATGTTAATTTATTTTTCTCAAATACTTCTAATGTCTTTTCCTACATATATGTGCTTCACACATGCCTTTAAGAAACTATCACTTTTTATCCTTGTTTTCTAGATATGGATATTTTCAGTTGAGATTAATTGGATGCAGTTTTTTTTTTTTTATTGAGGTATAACTGACATGCACATTGTATTTTTAGGTGTATAACAATGATTTTATATTTGTATATATTTTGAAATGATTAGCACAATAAATCTAGTTAACATATGTCACCATACATAGTTACAAGAAGTTATTTTTTTTTTATGGTATTGAATTTTTATTGTTTATGGGGTACAGACCATGGTGATGGGCATGGATGTTTTCTACCAGAGGGTAATGAAGCCAAAGACTCTGAAATGACATCTCCTTTTGACATATACTACCTATCATTGGAATTTATGCTTTGAATAAGGTATAAGAATTACAAGATATACTCCTTTAAACTTTCCAGGCTTAAAAGGCTGGAAAAATAAATTCAGGTATAATTACCTGTCTTTTTTGCTATGTACATGTTTGATGGGAAAACAAAGGTTCAGTGTGATGTCAACCAAAATTCTATCAGCTATGCTTATAAAAATGTACATATTGACTAAGTTTATAATAAATATTCAAAAGAATAGCTAGAATCATTCTAAAATAGAACAAATTTGGATATTAGTGTTTATTTTCAAGCTAAATGAAAAATCAGCACAATGATAAATAGTCTAATAGACTAGAACAGAATGTAGGAATAATGGAGACACACAAAGACTATTTATGTTAAAGATATAACTGCAAAATAGTGAGGAAAGGATGGTTTATCTCAGGAACTAGTGCTAGGCCAAGTGTGTATACAAAAAAGGGGGGAAATGCTCAATCACTGCTTCACACAATAGGAAAAATTCCATTCCAGGTAGAATGTATGTCTAAGTATGAACAATAAGCAATAAAGCTTCTTAAAGATAGTAATAGAGATTTTTTAAGGCACGGTTATAAAAATTCATTAAAATAAATTATTAGTAATATTATTTATTAAGGTGCAATTGGTAATACCTATCATTACCAACAAATTTATGGCATCTATGACATTTGTAGCACACAGAAAAAGTAGATTTTCAATCATTCCTAGGAAAACTTTTGTTTAGTTGTATTCATGTTGCTTGGAGAAAAATATTATTTTTATACTAAGTCATATATATTAGATAGTTGAGGGCCTAGATTTTGATTAAACCAGCTTGTTTGAATCAGACATATTTGGAGATTTGAGAGTGAGGGAGAGCCTTACTTGTACCCATATTTCTAAGGGTTTATTAAGAGTGAGGCTCACTCTTATGGGGTTGGATGATGAGTTGGTATTGAGAAACTGGCTCAAGGAAATACTGTTATTTACTTCTGATCCACCTATTTCTAAAATGGAATTAAGAAAATATCCTTTATATATTTTATATGGGAATGAGTTCTCTAAAGCAGCATCTCGGCAAAAATGAAATAAATGGTCTCTCTTTAATTTTTCCATCTCAAATAAACAATCCAAATGCACACAACTTTAATGAGTGAGACTAGAAGAATATTTGTGTCATCAATTAATGTATGGATAAGTTTTAATACTTTGAAGCAACTATTCTCAAGCGACAATAAGATATATTGGTATATGTTCCTAATGCTACGGATGGATAGTTCTAATTTTAGTTTGATGAATTCAGGGCAAGTGATACTTTTCAATTTCTTTCAAGACTTCACATTTGCCTTTGAAACTGAGTACAATTTTTTATTTGCTATATTTGGGGCAAGTATCAACAGTTATTATTAACTTAATTTACTTTGTGTGGTCTTTCTGCTTTATAGTTCACCCTTTAGCTCATTCCACCTGCTAATGTACACTTTGTATTTTCCCTCACTTTCCATATTTCATTTCACAAAAAGCACAAACAGTGATTATTTTTGAGCAAATATAATAGCACATAATCAAGCTAGTACATAACAATCAATGGTTAGTTGCTTTATTAGAAACACATCTTTTCATAGAAGTGGGAGCAGTGTACTATCTTAACAACATGTACAAACTTTCATGAAATGTGTACTTGTAAATGTCTGTCTGAAGATATGGATTGAATAAATTGTTGAATATTGCAAATAGAGGTTTTATTTGAATAACAAATTAGAACGGGTATGTAATACATACTGAAATCACATAAACATAAATTATTGTGAAAATTATTTCTGTTGAGGTATTAAGAATGTAAATGCATTTAATGATATTACATTGGATCACTTTCCTGAAAGATGCATTTTTTAGTCAGGCATCTGGCATACTGTCAGCTGCAAACTACACGGACAACGACCAAAGAAGAGTAAGATGTATGTTCCATCGGTCCCTTCATGCTGCAATACTAATACAATCTTCGTCCAGTTTTTGAATTTCTTAGCAATAACTTGAGTTGGTCTTTAACTTATTCATATTACTTGGAGGAATTTTAATCATTGCATAGACTAATGCATAACTTTACACAAGTGAAGTCATGGCTCTCAGGCAAATATAAAACAAGATATGTCAAAGAATGTATTTAAATCATTAATTAGTGACAGGGCCGGTAAGATGCTATGACTGGTCTGAAGAGTCCTTAAGAACTTAGGGTACTTGTAGGCAATTTATCAAAGATGATTTAAGATAAGATTGCAGCATTAGAACTGTACTCTCTAATGTCCAGTAAGTTATAAATCTTTGGAGTTATCTGTTCTAGCAAACAGAAATGATTTCAACCTTTATTGGACAGAACCTACAAATTGACAAATAAGTTTATTAAATCTGAGACCTTTAATTAATAATAAATAATGAAGTAATGAAAAAGCCCATGATTCTAGATAAATAATTTGTGGGTAGCTTTTTTTCCATTTGTAATATTGAAAGTATATGTGTTCTAAATTATTTGCCTTATTTTCAAGTTTTAGACAATTTTTCTGATACAAAATAGATATGCAATTTATTTTCATATAATATGGAATTTGAAATTGTGAAATAGAATTTTCCCCACTAAAAATCATATTGCAGAAGGAGTAAAATTATTCCTTAATACAACTGCCAGGCTACAGGTTATTAAATACCAAGAAGGATGAAATGTGCTTCAGAAGGTGCAAAGAACAGAGGTGGGTGTTTATATTTCCAGTAATGCGATGAAATTGGCTGTAACTAATAGAGTGTGAAATAGTCTCCCAAGGAACATAATGAAGTCTAAAGAAAATAGCTTAAAACTGGGATGGATGGAGGTCTTGAAAATACAGCAAGAAAAATCACTTCTGCTTTGGAAGGTGATTTTTAAGTTGTTACAAAATGTTGCTGCCCCTAATTTTTTTATTTTTACAATAGTAAGTGTCATCTTACTATTGATTTACCACTTTAAGTGGTAAATCTTAAAAATGATTATTTCAACATAATAGTAAGTGTCATCTTACTATTGATTTACTCCAGAAAACAAAATGAAATCAGGGAACCTAAGGCCTGGGAATATCACTAAAGGGCAGCAGGTATTTACTACTTTAGGTAGATAGTGCTCTCTGGAGACATGCATATTGGTAAGTTGCTAAGCTGGTGTCCCCAACACAGTGGTTCTCAACCTTTCGGCCCTTTAAATACAGTTCCTCATGTTGTGACCCAACCATAAAATTATTTTCATTGCTACTTCATGACTGTAATGTTGCTAATGTTACAAATCATAATGTAAATACCTGATATGCAGGATGGTCTTAGGCGACCCCTGTGAAAGGGTCATTTGACCCCCAAAGGGGTCACAACCCACAGGTTGAGAACCGCTGCCCCAGCAGATCTCACCACTGGTTTTGTGCATCACTGATATTCTAGCCATGTAGCTTGTTAAACATATTGAATGGTTTAATAGTTTATGATGTGGACAATTAGTTTTAGGGGTCTTCACTAAGAGCCTAAACTACTTTAGAAATCGACAGTTAGATATAAAGGAGTTTCTATTTTAAAGCAAAGCTATTACATTAATGAAAATAAATTTAGTATGTTTTAATAAACATAGTTATAATAAATAGAAAGACATTCCTAGTGATTTCAATTAGAATGGTACATTTTTAATTTAAAGGTAGACTTTATATTAATTAGCAGTACTTCACTATTTTCTAAATACTGATATTGTCATACATCAGTATCTTTTAAAAATAAAGATTTTCATCAAAGCATTTGCTCATCTAAAATCTAAAAACTCTTTTTCATAATATTGACTTATCTCCAAAATTTGGGTTTGATGAATACTAGCTATAATTTTTCTTAATTAAAACTGTTTTAAACATAATGAGTTAAATACCAACACACTTCAGAATTTTTAGTCAATAAATTCCCTAATAGTCTATATTTAACTCTATTTGACCAGTGACATTGCAATTTTATGGTATTGTCGAGAAAACTGAGTGGTTTTTTTTTGTTTTTTAGGTTTGATTTCTATAATTAATCATATATTAGGCTGATATTAACTTAAGTCTGTAGTCATTCAAATTTGAATGATATTTAAACCCATTCATTTTTAAGGAAACTTGATCTTACAAAGAAAACACTTTTGCTAATGCCCCCATACCATCTATTCTACTAATATTAACTAATCAAGGGTTATGGAAAAATTGCTTAGAAATGTTTTTCTATATAGAAAGGAACCATGATAAAAATATTTTTATTCTTAAAAATGATTATTTCAACATAAAAACTTACCTTAAAATTAACTGGTAATTTAAAATTTTTTAAATGTTTTTCAACAATTATAAGCAGATGTAGATACATTTTGTATACATAAACATAGACATTTTATGTAAGTTTTTTTGTTAAAGTATGAAATTCAATGTTTTAAGATTATAAAATTATAGGTGCTTTATTCATATTTAATAGTTTTTCTATTTTCAACATGCTTATGATTTATTGTAGTTAATAACAGAATTACAGCTAGGAAATTTTTAAAATTTATAATTATCACTAGATGAAATATGTCTAGTTTGAGATGAATCACCAAAGAGATGAGTAAATTGAGCCCATCATGCTGTTATACATTTATTAAAATTTCTTTGAAAAATGGGCTGTGCATACTTTTTAGCAAATGTTTAATTATTAATAATAACCATTAAAACCAAAATCCTTACAGAACCTCATGCACATTGCAAATGAATTATCTGTGAAAGGTTATCTTTAAAAAATGCATAGAATAAAAGAATTTCCTGAATTGTAATAATTGAAAAACAACTCTATAGAAAAGTTTTCGAACAGATTTTAAAAGTTGCAAGAAACTGCCCTGCCCAGTTTCTCAGTGGTGAGAGCATCAGCCTGTGGACTGAAAGGTCTCAGGTTTGATTCTGGTCAAGGGCATGCACCTCAGTTACAGGCTCAATCCCTGGTCCTGGTTGATGCACGTCCAAGAGGCAACCAGTCCATGTGTCTCTCACAGTGATGTCTCTCTCTCCCCTTCCTTTCACTCTCTCTCTCTCTCTAAAAAAAAAAAAAAAAAAAAAAAAATCAATGGAAGAAATATCCTTGGGAGGATTAACAAAAACAACAATAAAAGTTGAGGAGACTCTTAAAATCAGAGAAACATAAAGCATTCTTCCCTAGAAGCCATAGTATATCTGTACTACATGGTTGACCATCACTGCTAAGTGAATAAGATACTGTGTGAATATGTTCGTTATGATAGCACAGAATGGGAATAATATTTTCTTGATTAACTTTTTGAAACTAGCACACTTTGCATATGTCACCATGAATGAAATAATCCAGGGGGGTTAAGGGTCTATTGTCTATGAGTAATTTTGTAAGTAGGATTTGGGATTGGAATTTATACAGCACAATCTTTCACAAGTATTTGCCCAGACCTGCAGTGCACAGCACTATATAACCCAACAATGTAAAAAGAATATAATCTTTATAAAAAACATATTTGGCATATCTACTCTAATAAAAGTGTAATATTGAAATTGACCATTTCTCCAGGATGCCTAAGCCACACCCACGAGCCAAGCCATACCTATCAGCCAATCAGAGTGGCTGTATGCAAATTAACCCAGCCAAGATGGAGGCCAACCACCATGGAACTAGATCAAACAGGAGGCTTTTGTTGCACCAGGAGTAAACTGTCTGCCTAGGCCGGCTGGGCCTCTCTGCTCAAGGCAACATAGTTGCAATTATATAAGACACAGAGCTGAAGCAAACAGAAGGCTTCATTACCTGCCTAGGCCTCAGCTTAAAGCAACAGTGTTTCAATTATAGAAGATAAATAAACCCCAGAAACCTGATTCCAGCCAGCCTTGCTAGGATGTTGGGTCAATGGGAGCTGTGGGCAGCCTGAAAGCCTGAAAATGGCACTCAGCCCCGCACCCAGGCTGGCCAGGCACCCCAGTAGGGACCCGAACCCTGAATGGACTGTAGACAGCCTGAAAACAGCCCTCAGGCCCACACCCAAGCTGGCCACACCCCAGTGGGGTGAGGGTCCATACTGAGGGGTTTGGCCAGCCTGCAAACAGCCATTAGCGCCTCACCCAGGCTGGCCAGGCATGCCAGCAGGTGGACATCTCCTGAGGGGTCCCAGACTGCAAAAGGGAACAGGCTGGGCTGAGGGACCTCCTGAGTGCACAGATTTTTGTGCACCAGGCTCCTAATATGTAAATGAAACAGCTAGAAGTTCTATAGCCACAAATGATAGAGATAGATTCCTGCATACATTACTAGAATAAAAAATGTTTGAGAATAAACAAAGCTATGCTAAACATATTTACTTTATTCATATTTTTTAAAGATTATCTTTAAAATAACTTGCTGGTATATACAGAATATAAATATTTATATTAAAAAGGGGTGAAGCTGTTATAATTATGATTAAGCTTAGAAGCCATAATGATGCATTAAACCTCTGGATCCTAAAAAATTTTTCTGGTCCTGGCCAGTTTGTCTCAGTCAGTGGAGCACTGGCCTATGGACTGAAGGGTCCCAGATTTGATTCTGTTCAAGGGTACATGCCCCGGTTGTGGGCTCAGTCCCCAGTAGGGGACATGAAGAAGGCAGCTGATCAATAATTCTCTCTCATCATTGATATTTCTCTCTCTCTTCCTCTTCCTTCCTCTCTGAAATTAATAAAAATATATTTTTTAAAAATTATTCTGAGGATTAATACTACCAGTGACTGTTCCTAGAAGCATTTGTTTTTTCTTGATATGAGAGAAGCACAGCCCTTTTAACTACCCAAAAATTGCACATGCTTTACCAGTCGGATTCATGATATAATGGAGAGAAGCAAAAATCTGTAATGAAGCAACTTAAAACTGCCCAAGACATTTTACTTCCTTTATTATGTTTCATTGATTATCTTTTATGTGCATAATACCAAGCTAAATTATTTAGTTCTGCATCGAGTACTGTAGCAACACATTCCTGACCTTTAGATGCTTTCGAACTACATGCAGAACCAAGAAAGAGGTCCACAGTCTAATTTCTTTCCTACCCACTGCTGTGGTTTAATCACAGGAAGCAGTGTTTAACTTCAGAAATTTGGGGATATGTACCAAGAAGAAGTGCAGCAATTGTGCAAATTACTCAGTGAGTTGGTCTCTGACTTTTGAACCTGGGAAAACTGTCTCCTGGATCCTGGTGCTCTTCTCTTGGGGATGGATGTGACTTCAGCGCCTTTCTCTGAATTATGGCTTGGCTGCACAGCTACCTTGTTTCCTAGCCCATGATAAAGTGGGTTAGGGCAGAAGAATAGCAATGGGTCTCAGGCCAGAGTCCTAACAGGAAGAGATGCCAGCTGTAGTACCCAAGCTTACACTTGTCATATGGCCCTGATTCAGTGATGTGTCTGGACTGGTTTCTACCAATTCATATTGCAAATCAACTACTGGTTATATTTCCAGGATTGTTTTTAGCTGGCTATTAAATACATCCATTATTGATTATAAATTAAATAGTCATAATTAAACAAACTATATTAAAAGCAGAGTTAATAAATACTCAAGTTTCACCACATTTTGATGAATTTTCCACATTTTACTATTATCTATGTGCAAGCTTAAAGTTATGCTTATTATACCTGTATAGTAGAAATATGATGTATTAGTATGTTCCATATTCAGTGACATCCTATATAATAAAGAGGTAGTATGAAAATTGACCGTCACTCCAACATACAAGATGGACACCCCCATGTGGTCAAAGATGCCACAAGATGGCCAGCAGGGGAGACCAGGCCTTGTAGAGGAGGGCAGTTAGGGGGGGATCAGACCTATAGGGGAAGGCAGTTTGGAGGAACCAGGCCAGCAGGGGAGGGCAGTTAGGGGTGATCAGGCTGGCAAGGGAGGGCAGTTAGGAGTGACCAGGCTGGCAGGGGAGGGCAGTTAGAGACAATCGGGCCAGCAGGTGAGCAGTTAGACATCGATCAGGTTGGCAGGGGAGTGGTTAGAGGGTAATCAGGCAGGCAGGCGAGTGGTTGCGAGTCAGCAGTTGTGGACTTAAGAGGGTGCAGGCTGGGCTGAGGGATGCACCCCCTCTCCACCCTCCCTCCCCATGCACATATTTCATGCACTGGGCCTCTAGTAATATTGATAACTGAAAATTGTCCATGTTTGGCATATTTACACTCATGAGTTAGCAAGCATTATACACCCATAGATTTATCATTTTGTTGTCTGTCTTAAGAAAGTGATGAAGAAAATGCTAGCTAGGAGATTCAACTGAAATTGTGTTATGTTTGTAGCTATTTGTGAATATCACAAAATTGAGGGAATGTTTGTTCATTACTTGAAAACTATGAAGCTGATTAATCAAAGAAGTTGCTCATGTCATTGATGAATGGGTGAAGTTCTTACATACATTTGTTTCATTTTTATTTTCATTGGTCACATAAATGAAATTATCCAACATTAATGTTAGAACTAAACTTGTTCATTAGTTGCAATAATGGATTGGATGCAGATACAAGATTTTAACAAAAAATAAAAAAAATAAAAAAAATAAGTGAAAAAACTGTGAGACTTAATTGATTATACAGATTTATAATAAACAGAATTACATATTTGTTATTTGTAAGTTGTTTTCTATGCCTTTTACATCAGTAAAATTTTATAATAAACTAGGGGCCCGATGCATGAAAATCGTACATTCGAGGCAGGGGGGGCGGGGAGGAGGAGGAGGAGCCTGGCTTGCACCCTCTCGCAGTCCGGGAGCCCTCAGAGGATGTATGCTGATGGGGAGTGGGCCTAAGCTGGCAGTCATATATCCTTAGTGCTGCTACAGAGGCGGGAGAGGCTCCCGCCACCACCACTGTACTCGCCAGCCATGAGCTCGGCTTCTGACTGAGCAGTGCTCCCCCTGTGGGAGTGCACTGACCACCAGGGGGCAGCTCCTGCATTGAGCATCTGCCCCCAGTGGTCAGTGTGAGTCATAGCAACTGGTCGTTAGTCATTTGGTCGATCTGCATATTAGCCTTTATTATAGGATGTTTTATATATATGTGTGTATGTACTATTTTTTCCTAGGGAGCTGTTTGTTAAACATTGGCTATTAGTAGCATGATACTGGCCTTTATTCTTGTCCATCAGAGGAAAAGTAGATTCTTATTAGTCCCTCTTCTACTTTGACTAGCAGGGCTCATCTCTGGCTTTTTACCTACTAAAATCACCTTTGTTTTCTGATAATCTCAAGAGCTTCCTCACTTATCTTCCTTATCCTTATTTTAGTTTCCATTCTCCACACAGCAGCCAGAGTGATCTTTATAAAATGTAAAACATGCCATGTAACTTCTCTAATTGAAATATTTTAAGGGCTTCTCATTGCACCAACAATATGGCAGGAATATTGAAACTGGTCTTCGGAAGTCTGCATGATCTCTTCACACTAGGCTTTTGTCATTTTCTTCCTCTTGCTCACTGGGCTCCAGACACTGGCCTCCGGCAATTTGTGGAATATTTAGGCTCTTTTCATTCTCAGTGTCTGTCCTGCTCCTTCTGCCTCTAATCGCTGTTTACAGCACAGTGGCTCCTTCTTATCCTTCAGATGCATCTCAAATATCATTTGTTCAGAGGCCCTTCCTAGTCACCCTAACTGAAGTTGAACTCTTCCAGTTACTATCACCGCATTTTACTCTTTATTTCTTTTACAGAACTTTTCTCACCCCATAGTTATATCGCTAATATCTATATCTACTTACTTGTTTATTGTCCACATCCCACAGTAAGATGTAAGTTCCATGAGTACAGACATGCTCTCTCTCTTTTTATTGCTACAACCCCATTCCACTGACTACGGAAGAGTTGGAAGAAAAAAAAGGAAAGGAAGGAAGGAAGGAAGGAAGGAAGGAAGGAAGGAAGGAAGGAAGGAAGGTCTGGACAGAAGAAAACAACTGTTATTACTATCAGCTCTACTATTATTTTTTTTATAAAACAAATTAAATATACCAGATCATTTCTTTACCTGGGTCAGGACCAGCACTGTAAAATATTTTGTTATTTAGTGGTACATTTGGAGCCAAAATATTCCTCCATTCTAAATATTTTTTAAAATATATTTTATTGATTTTTTACAGAGAGGAAGGAAGAGAGATAGAGAGTTAGAAACATCGATGAGAGAGAAACATCTATCAGCTGCCTCCTGCACACCTCCCACTGGGGATGTGCCCACAACCAAGGTACATGCCCTTGACTGGAATTGAACCCGGGACCTTTCAGTCCGCAGGGTTCAATTTGGCTAAGTGCTCTATCCATTTAGCCAAACTGGTCAGGGCCTCCATTCTAAATATTAATGTTCTGAAAATTAATAAGCAATTTACCTTTATTTAATTAGGGGTAAATAATCGTCTATAGAGGAAAAATCTCAGAACAGAGCCTGAATATGCTTCACTTTTCAATGTGAACCCACAAATTTAAATAATCACAAATAAAGCTTTGAGAAATACCTTTACAGACATACACAAGGTGTGCCTATTTACATAAATGCTACAGGGTTAATAGAAGTGAAAGCTACCAGAAAGACTTAGGTGTGCCTCGGGGATGAAGCGGGGGAAGCAGAGCTCCTTGGGCAGTGGTAATGAATACCAGAAACTGAGTAACAATCATTCTCTGTGAGACAGATTGAATCAAATCAATAATTTGCTTATTCTCTACTCTAATTACATAACATTTTTATTTTTTAAATATATAATATTGACACAACCATTCAGCAAAGGGAAATATGTTAGCTCTTTCCTCACTAGTACTTTTCAAACCAGAACCTTTTTTTCTAAATATGGATTTATGCCCAGAGTTGAATGCAGCCATAAGCACCATTATCTATTTGTAGTCTAGTGTACCATGCCCGGGAAGCAAAATCCTTTCAATTTCTTTGTAACTCTTAATTCAAGGATGGAGGATCTGGTATCCCAGGTTACTAGTACATCCTCTTTCTATATGGAGTGTCTTGCATATGTAAGGGAGATCATGGCAGAGGTAATCTTTCCTAAGACATGTAAGCACTATTTTTAAACAATGAAAAGACCTCTTTGGAGTTTTATATTTACTTCATACCCATGCATAGGAACTCTAACACACCTAATATTACTTGGAGGAGAAGTGATTTCAGGAGAAAATTTTACCTAAATATCATGTAAATGTTGTATTTTGGTGAGTTTGTTTAACCAAAATGATAAAATTGACATCTTTTCCTGTGCCCCTATGTTACCTGGTTAAATAGTGACTCAGTAAAATAAAAAAGTGCTTCTCATCTTTATTAAGTACAAGGGGTGGGGGGTCCCTCAGCACGACCTGTGCCCTCTTGCAATCTGGGACCCTTTGGGAGATGTCCACCTGCTGGCTTAGGCCTGCTCCCCGAGCCATCAGGCCTAAACTGTCAGTCAGACATCCCTCTGGCAGCCTGGGGGCCCTTGGGGGATGTCCACTTGCCAGCAGAGAGCAGGCCTAAGCTGCAGTCGGACATCCTTAGCGCAGCTGAGGAGGCAGGAGAGGCTCCCACCACCACCACTGTACTGGCAGCTGTCAGCCTGGCTTGTGGCTGAGCAGAGCTCCCCATGTGGGAGTGCACTGACCACCAGGGGGCAGCTCCTGCATTGAGCATCTGCTCCCTGGTGGTCAGTGTGTGTCATAGTGACCAGTCATTCCCAGTCGTTCTGCTGTTAGAGTCAATTTGCATATTACCCTTTTATTATATAGGATAGAGGCCTGGTGCATGGGTGGGGACCGACTGGTTTGCCCTGAAGGGTGTCCCAGATGAGGGTGGGGTCCCACTGGGTTGCCTGGCCAGGCTGGGTGAGTGGCTAATGGCTGTTTGCAGGCTGGCCACAGCCCCTTCAAGGTGGGGGTCTGTCTCTGGGGTACCTGGCCAGTCTAGATGAGGGTCTAAGGGACGTTTCCAGGCTGGCCACAGCTCTTCAGGGAGGGGGTCCCTGCTGAGGTGCCTGGCCAGCCTGAGTGAATGGCTAATGGCTGTTTGCAGCGAGGCTGGCTGGAAGCAAGTATCTGGGATTTATTTATCTTCTATAATTGAAACTTTGTTGCTTTAACCAGAGCCCAGGTTGGGTTGCCCCTGACAACCCAGGCTCCCAGCACTTCCTTGAGCCCAACCTGGCTGGAAGTGGGTATCTAGGGTTTATTTAGCTTCTATAGTTGAAACTTTGTTGCCTTGAGCAGAGGCCACAGCCAGCCAAGGCAGGCAGGAACTCCATTGCAGGGGCAAGCCTCCTGCTTGTTCCAGCTCCATGGCTGCCAGCTGCCATCTTGGCTATGTTAATTTGCATACAGTCATTCTGGTTGAATAGTAGGCGTGGCAATTGGTTGATGGGCATGGCTTAGGTGTGGCAGAGTGACACCAATTTGCATATTAGTCTTTTATTAGATTAGATGAACATGCTCAACACATCTTCCAACATAGCAAATTTACTAGAAAGATATTCAGTATGTAGAAAAGATTAAAAGACCCACAGAGAGCAGTGGGTCTGCTTTTTTTTTTTACTTTTTCACTTTTTAAGAATTATTTTTATAGAGTGAAGCTGGCTGGTAAATTATTCACCAGTAATTGACACCTAAACTTCTAATGCAAAGACATCCATGGTAAGAAGGTTAGAAGCAATGTGATTTCCTTATGGGAATACTTTTAAAATATATTAAGTCCTGGATCCATGTTCTAATCCCAAGGAATCATATATTTTGTGGCATAATTTGGCTGCCACAAAACTTAGCTAGTTGCCTAAGAGATAATAATTAAAAAGGTAGTACCATGGTACAAAATTTTAATTACCATGTTGTCACTGAAAGTCAGTCAGAGTGCCAGGAAGCCTCTCTATTGGCCAAGAGGGCGGACAGGGGAGGTTCTTACACCAAGCATCCAAAATTGAGAAAGATGAATGAGTAGGGCTATGAGTGCACCAAAAGCTAGAAGGATAATTTGATAGGATAAAAAGCCTTCCCCTCACTTTGCCTATAAGAATTGAGGGCTTGAGCAGCAAGAGAGATTGGCCTTTTAGATGGGAGTCCGCCATTCTCTAGGCGGTGTGGCTTTGAATCAAACCTCTCTTTCCTTTTGCACCAGCAACTGTCTCATGAGTTTGGCTTTCATGGTGACAGGCTGCTGACCCTCTGTTTTTGTTTTTGTTTTTTTGTCCGATAGCAGTTTTTGCTGACTCTGGTAGGACTGCATGGACCGCAGGAAGTCCTGGGGGGCATAGGCTCAGCCCCACTGAGGTTAAGCTGAACTAGCGTGCACACCATGGATTCCTCTACCCCTGCTGCTTGAGCTTTGTGCCGTTTGGGTCCAGTTAGGACCCCGTGTTCGGTACTAGTTAGCAGGCTTTGTGCCATTAGGACCTCTTGTGGTGTTGGTCGGCAGGAGACAGGACGTTAAGACTTGCTTGTGAGCGTTCATTTGTGGTGATGGAATTACGGAACTAAGTTTTGTTCACATGCTCCCACTTTGGTAAGGGTCTTTCTGTGATTATGGTTTTGGTTTTTACTTTCATACCATCGGGGGCTGTTTGTTTTGATGCCTGAGGGAGTCCACTGGGCCAAATGGGAACAGATTGGTCCATGTAGAGCCATGAGTCAATGACTAAGAAGGAATTGATTTTTTATTGTAACACTGCATGACCTATGTACACTTTAGACGATGGGGGAAAATGGCCCCTAAATAACCTCCTAAATTACTGCACCATCGTGCAATTGGAATTGTTTTGCCAACAGTCAGGGAAATGAGAAGAAATCCCTTATGACCAG
Source organism: Murina feae (assembly GCA_004026665.1). Classification (NCBI taxonomy): domain Eukaryota; kingdom Metazoa; phylum Chordata; class Mammalia; order Chiroptera; family Vespertilionidae; genus Murina; species Murina feae. The sequence continues at coordinate 20,076 of PVJC01012772.1, read as the reverse complement.
GCATTTATGTCTTTACACAATAAGGATTTGACAGAGAAGGGGAACAAACTAATGGTGTAGAGAAGGGAATTGGCTTTAAAAAGCCTCCCTGATATTAAGAGACAGGAAGAAAGGGGAAATGAGGAGGTGAGTCTCCATAATGTCTTGAAGCCGAGGAACCCAGGATTAGCAGCAAGAGGATTTCCCCTGCCACCATCTCTGCTGCTAGATGCCCCTGTATGATGGAGAAATGGTCTCTCCCTCGAGGACCCAGCAGGACACCCAGTTCGGCTAGGGAGTACCCTTATCCAGAGCAGGACAATTCCCTTTGAGGTAATGCCCTATAGGTGGGCTGAACCAGGTAGGCTAGCCTGCTGGCTACTCTATTGGGCCCATACTCCACTTTCCACTTCAAATTTATTGAATTGGAAGAATTCCAAGCCCTCGTATAGGAAGGCTTCTCAGAAAATGGCAGATCTTATCACCTCCATTTTTGTCACTCACCACCCAAACTGGGCAGCTGTACAGGCTCTCCTTAGCATCTTGCTAGTGGCAGATAAGAGGAGGCTGGTTATAAATAAGGTGAATGAGGAGACTCATCACCTCCATCAAGAGAATCCAATGGATTCCCCAATCCAGCAGAGGCGATTCCATTGACAGAGCTCAACGGGGCCCCAAGTAGTGGGGATCTAGCCTCCCTAGAACATTATAAAAGATGTATATTGGAAGTCTTAAGAAAGAGGGCCTAAACAAAAGAGCCTGAATATGATACAGGCCGTTCAACAGAAACCAAATGAAGATCCTTCGAATTTTTACAAAGGATCTACCAGGCCTAACAGAAACACATGGATGCTGACCCATAGGCACCAGAAAATGTTCCGATGGTAAACATGATTTTAATTGGGCAAAATGCCTAGTGTCAGAAGGAAACTCAAATGTTTAGACGGGGCATTGGGAATGAATCCCTGCCAGCTGGTCAACATAGCCTTTAAGGTATGCCCGGAAAAGAAGGGCATTAAAGCAGACCACCTTTTTTTTCTTTTTTTCTTTTTAGAAGCAGTTCAGGGAAACCAGAAGGAGAGGCAGGATCCAAAAGGAAAATGGAAGGACCCACTGGGAGCCAATCAGTGGGTCCTAGTGCAAAGAGGAAGGCCAGTGGAGAAAGAAGTGCCTGGAACTCAAAAAGAAAAGAAAAATAAAAAGGGTAGAAACCCTCTCCAAGAAATGTTATAAAGGAATGAGGAATCTGGAGACCCAGGGGCATCTGCAGACAATATCCAACCTATTACTATCTATTTACCTACCGGAGCTCCAGGTACAATGGACAGCGGGGAACAAGTCCATCGCTTCCTAGTAGATATGGGAACTCCATACTCAGTGCTAAATAGAAAACTACCTAGAAAAGTTCAACTGCAATGACAGTTACTGGAGTGAACAGACAACCACAACAACAGGCAGTCCTTCAAACTCCAGAATGCCAGCCTGGGGATCAAACACTTACTCATAGTCTTCTCTACATGCCAGACAGCCTCATCCTGTTGCTCGGCCCAGATTTATTTTGTAAATTTTATGCTTAAATAACTTTTTCTCCTGAGAAGCAGCAATTATGTTTAGAAGTCCCACTGGGACATGTTTTCCAGCTCCAGGCACTCCTGACTTGCCCAGAAGGACCCAAATGTAAACTCTTCCCACCTGTGGTCTATGAGCAGGTTGATGGAGCTGCTCAGACTGATAGAACCCTGGGTAGGGTGGTTAGCATCCAACCAATGAAAATTAACATAGAAGAAAAGGCACAGATCTTATGGAAGAAGCAATACCCCTTTAAAGGAAGTTTTAGAAGGAATTCAACCAATGTTGCAGAAATTCTTAAAATCAGGATTTATTCAACGATACCATTCTCCCTATAATACCCCCCTTTTGCCAGTCAAAAAGCTTCACTCTGAAGAATATTAACTTGTATAGTACCTTAGGGCCATAAATGACATTGCCCAGGACATTCATCTTACAGTGCCCAACCTTCATAATTTGTTGTCTATAGAGTGCCTGGGGGTAGCAAATGGTTTTCAGGCCTAGACTTGAAAGATGCTTTTTTTCTGGACACCAGTAGAAGAAAAGGCCCAACTATTATTTTCCTCTGTTTGGCAGGAGCCAGAAACTAAAGCCACATTCTAATACTCTTGGACTGTGCTGCAATAAGGATTTAAGAATTAGCCAGCCATATTTGGGGAAGTATTAACAAAAGATCTAAGAGATGTCCCATTGAAATCAAGAGTTCTTCCACAATGTGTAGATGACTTACTAATAGCTGGCAATACTTATGAAAACTGCGCAACACTACCACAGTCTTGAGTCATTGGGCAAAAATAAGATATAAAGTACCACCTCACAAGGCCCAGATTCCAAATAGGAGATGACATACCTGGGATCCCAACTGAAACAGGCACTAGGAGCTTGATGGCTGATGGAAAACAAGCCATCTCTACAATAAACATCCCAGAGAAACAGAGGCAGCCTTGTGGAATTTTAGGGATTATAGGGTTTTACCGAATTTGGATTCTAAACTGTGGACATGCATCTTGGAGACCACTATCTGTGGGGAAGACTGAGAAAATGAAAGACACGATAAAGAAGATCCTGGCCAAAATATTCTAGGAAACACATTTGAAATAGGATCGGGCACTCCTATTGCTGCTCCAGATTTAGTATTCAGAGGATTATTGTCAGCCCAAATCTAAAATAGAGAGCTGGAGTAAAAGTGATGACATTCTTTTGAAGAGCTGGAGCAAAATTCTGACAGTGGGAGATGGATTCTATAATAGGGAAAGAAGAATCAGCAGGAATATAAGCATCTAAAAGTATATGTTAAAACCAATCTATGTCTAGAGGCACCATTGCAGAATCAAAGGACTAAATTTTTATGAGTGTAGGCTTGGAATGACCAACATGGATGCAGAATTTAGTGAGTATGGAAAGATTACTAAAGTTGCCTATAGCCTCTTCAGACGTGGCAGGGATGAAGGACTGGATCTGGCTTCCTTAGTCTTAGATTTAGGACCAATTTAAGATGGTCTGTGAAATCTCTGAACCATGGGTGGTCATAATGACCAAGGTAAATAATGGTCCAGGTGGACAATATCTTGTAACACATTATTTTGTTTGACTGCATACTCAAACACTAATGTTTGTAAGCCAGTTTTATCAGTGAAGTTTAGTATATAAAGGTATTTAGACATAAAGATGTTAGGAGACTTACCAAATTTGTACAATAAGAAGATGTCAGCCCTAATGCTCTGACTTACAGATTCTAAGTCCAAGTTCAGTGCTCTTTCTACTATATTGGGAGGGAGAATTATCATCCCCAGATATTTCACACCATGTGTGTGAAATATGTTTTCAATTAGCCAAAATACGAAATTATCCAGAATGCCTCATTCCTTAATAATGCTGTTTAATAATAAAAAGATAGTTTTATTGGTAACTATTCAACTTTCATTTGAAGGGCATCTTATGCAAGTATTAGCTTTGAATGCACTAACTGTATAACCGTGTTGTCTAAGTGTTACCTAAGGCCAGCCTACCAAATGTGGAAGAAAATAACTCGAGTTGGTGTCACCAGGACATGACAGGGTTCTGAGGACCTAGGTTCCTGTCTTCTCAAAGGAGGAATTCAGAAGACAGATGTCAATGCAGGCAGCAGTATTAGCAAACTGAAAGTACACTTGGGAAATTTCCAAGCAAGTGAACCAGACAGACTGAGTGCCTTGCTTGGTTACAAACTTAGGGCTTTTTGCTTCCTTGGACTTCCTTCTTGCCTCCTGGCTACCCACCCTGGTTTGCTCCGCTTCATCACATGCACATATCCCTGCCAATACTGGAAGATTGTAAGCCTGGGTTGTTCATGTTTTGAGGCTATGTGGATGCTTTTTTTTTTTTTTTAATGGAAGGTCATATAGCACTCATTACTCTGTTACTTCTTCTGTGCATGCTCCTCACGGATAGAGCAACTGCCCTAGCTCTATCAGGACCTTAAAAACCACGGTAAGCATATAGTTATCTGCTGATGGTTATGTTTAAGGTTGATATTTCTGTTCCTCAAGTGTCTCCTCGGCTGGCTCATGTATAGCTTGCTACCTACGATGACATTGGTGGCAACAGTACTGGAGTGACTGTATATGTAGGAAGCAGTCCTGTGACCCCTCCTCCCACCTTTCTCTTTCAGTCACATTCCCAGGACATTGACTCTGGTCGGTTTTTTAACTTAAATCATCATATAGGGACCTCTTGTACATTACTCCGAATCCTCTTGTGTGCATCCCTACTACAATCACAGCTTCTTGGAGATGTCCTTCAACCTCAACTGACAGCTTCACCTTGGGCAAGGGTTTCCTCTAGTTTCCTGCCCCAACACTGTTTTTGAGGACACAGCTTGGAACTCTTGAGAGATCCTGTGGACGCTCATTGATGGACAACTGGGGTTGATGTGTCGGTGTCTATGGGGCTACGCTTGGCCAATATAGGGACAAAAACTAATGGATAAATACACTCCTTATTGATCTTTGGGCTGCAGTTCTGACATGTCCTGCAAGATCAAATTCTGCTGCCCCAGCCTGGCCTGTATGAAACAATGAAAATTTTAATTTGTTTTCTCTATTTTCTTATTAAACACCCTTTACCTCCAATTTTGAGGTATCACAGCTGCCTTGCTAGTCTTTGTCCATGGCTTTGCTTTTGAGGGAATGCAGGCTAACGAAGCAAACATACAGGGAAGTGGCTTCGTTTTCTCAAAATCTAGGGCACTATTTCAATTGTACTAAAGAGAAACCCAGATAACCAGGTAACTGCAGCTTATAATAAACCCTAATAATCCCTGGCACCCATGTAGGTATGGAATCCCAAGAACAGGGTCACAAACTGACAAGTTCCCTGACCCAGCATTAAGCAGGGTACTGTTATGAAGATCAGAGATTTGTATTCCCTTTTGTCCCACAGGCACCTGCTCCCTCCCTTGCCCCAGGCTTTCTAAGATTGAATTGTCTGACTCTAGAATTTATTGGAAAACTCGGCCCTTAGAGCTGTATCTTAGAGCCAAAAGCAAAGTTAGTAATGAGCCCCAGGTGATAAGTCCATTTGCTATGCTGATTTATCTGTAAACTATAGCCCAATATTTCATCTTGTGCTTTCAATGATGTATTTAAAAAATATAGATTTACTTTATAACTAAATTCTAAATATTTACATATATATATTTAGATGTGAAATTATTTATTTTTTCCAATAAAGAATACTAATACACTTACAAATTTCTACACTAATGATCAAAATAATATTCAATTTCATTATAAGCAGCAATTACAGTACATGCAATGAGGGATTATACTCTATTTATCTTGCAGATTCACTTTAATACTTCCCTTTCAAAAAATTGTAATTCCCTTTATCAGAGATTACATTTTTTTGCAGTGTTCAGATTGTTAGTAAAATATCAAGTAGCAACTAATTTAAAAGGTTTGTTTTAATGTCTCATTTCTTTTTTTTTCTTTCTAGAGAAGTGAGCTACTTAATAATGTCATTTTAATGGACCAGATGACAGTGAGGAGGAAACTGGTCTTGCAGAACTTGTTATCTAAATGCAGAGGCCATGGAACTGAGAACAATGCAATCGCCCTGGGGGGCAAAGGGGAGAGTTGTTATGCTGGTGCCAAGACAGACTAGTGCCAGTACAGACCATGGGATGTGGCCTGACACCTGGGGGCCTTCCTGCAGGGCCATGAAGGGGGCAGGGGGCATATCTGCAGGACAAAGACCCCAGCGGGATATATAGATAGACAGACTCTCTGCATGTTTCTTCACTCTGATTTGGAAATTATTCCCAGAGTCCACTAGTGTTAATAAATGGGGTCCCTCCCTTTCTCTAGGAAGTGTGCTTGGTATTTCTTTGGTCTTCTGTAACAACACATCATAAAAAGTATTTTAGTATGAAAATCTTTTTTTTTTACTTCGAATGGACCTATGTAACGTAGGTAAGGCTTATTACAGAGTAAAATTGTTGATGAATCTATTTTTTACTTTTCCTGAGCACTAAAGTACCCTGAAGGGAATCTCTGATATACATGGTATATTTAGTTCAAAGCTGTGTTCTATAAGCTGGCCATCAAAGCAAAGAAGATAAATTTGTGAATTAATTTATCTGGTAGCTCAATTGCATTTTCAATCTCATAAGCCTTAAAAAATGTAAGTATTTCTCTGAAAACATATGCATACTTCAGTTGCATATGGATTTATTATCAGTGAGAAAAAACAGTAAATTGAAATATTTTAATATCCAAGATTTATATTTTGCTTATTGAAGGTTAAATTTTGGGGGCACGCTATGGTTTTGTAGTCTGTCCTTGGGCTGTCAACACTTTGTTGCCTTATCACATGTGGATTTGCAGAGTCTTACTTAACCTAAAAATATTTTTTTGACTTTCAAAAAGAAATAAAATAGTCTTTGGATTTTATTCATGGATTAACTTATAGTGATCCTTCACTGTTCATATTAGCTATCCTTTGATCATTTTCTCTTAAGATTCATATATATAGACCAGGTAGTGTGGTTCAGTGGTTGAGCATCAACTCATGAACCAGGAGGTCATGGTTCAATTGCTGATCAGGCCATGTGCCCTGGTTGAAGGCTCAATCCCCTAGAGGGAGCATGCAGCAAGCAACCAATCAGTAATTCTCTTTCATCATTGATGTTTTTATCTCTCTCTCTCCCTCTCCTTTCCTCTCTGAAATCAATAAAAAATATTTAAAAATATTGATATACATGCCATATTTAGTTGAAAGCTGTGTTCTGTAATCTGGCCATCAAAGCGAAGAAGATAAATTTGTGAATTAATTTAGCTACCATATATTATAAAATAGATTTTAAGCTTGAGGGCTGCATAATATTAAACTAGGCAGTATTTAAATTTTTATGAAAATCATTCTCAAGTTCTTTCAGTCAATTTTACTGAACACAACACAATTAATCCTAGACTTTATACTTATTTCCCTAATATAATTTCAATGACAGTAAAAGATAGTGCTATTAAACTAACATCACATAGCCAGTTGCTAGAGTGGTCTGTTCACACAGAGAAAAGCTTTAATCCACGACTACCATAATATCATCAGTTTCTGAGGTGTTAGAAACACACTATTGCTTGTAAAGGACATTGCTGAGAGCACAAAGACAGTGTTATGTAATCTATTTAATTTACTGAGAAGATAATACTCTCTGGGGCAGTATGCTCACCAAATATTTCATTTGTTCCTTTTTTCATTTGACAGCCCCTAAAATTAGGCAGAATGTTGTCAATAATAATGGACAGTGGGCTATGAGCAAAAGCGAAAAGTCAGACACAAATCTGTGTAGTGTAGTTCAGAGGCTGACACCTCGGCTCTGTGGAGGAGTGGGATTCTAAGGACCGTTTTAGGCAGTGTTGCTTGGAAATACACCAGACTTTGTGAGAGAGGAAAATAAATTTTTGTTCTTATAAGACACTAAGATTGGGGGTTGTTAGTGCAAAATAATCAAGCCCACAGAGATAAATCCTGATATTGGAACCTAAATTGGCGAGCTTCTTTCTGTAACAAAAACCTAAAATGTGAGGCAGCATGAAAATGATATCAAAGCCTAAAAAATATGAACTTTACAACAAAAATGTGTGGCTTTTGGAAATGGGAGGTTGAAATTTTTAGAATTTTGAGTGCTTGTAAATGGTTGTGTTTGGCAAGATACTACAAGGAGGGGACGAGCTCAGGTAGTAGTTGGCTGATTTCTATGCAAATATGGTGAATAGTCAAAATCTAGGTCTCTCAGGATTATGAATATCCACTGTTTCTGGACATCTACCAATAAAAAGTAAGATTAAAAGACTGAGAAGTTAAAATCCAAAATATTTCTAAATTGACTTAATTGTCTCAGTGGGGGAAAAATCATGCTAAGAGTATGGAGTCAGTAAATACTTTCACCTGAATAAAATGACAGGCAAAAATCTGAGTGCAAAAATGTATACAGCTTCAAAATGTCCATATTCAAATCCACAGGAATTCGTGGGAGGCAAGAAAGCAAAATTTGTAGTGAATCTGAAACTTCTCTGGGAAAGACCAAGATTGCACATATGAACTAATTGGAATCAAACCTATAAGAAGCTTAGTTTGGGGGGCTGCATTACGTCTTTGAGCGAAAAGCTTGAGACTAAGATTCCAAATTACTATTAGGCTCCCAACATTTCAGATTAAAGAGATAGATACCTCTTCAGCCAGAAATGTTTGCCTCAGACACGGACAAGGAGGAGAGAGACAGACACAAGGTCCACAGAAAACACTGGATGATAGTCAGTCCTTCCATAGAGCATGGTCAATAACTAACCTGTAACATTTTCTACTTTCACATTATGAGGTGCCTTCCCAGGGGGTTGCAGACATCCCATATGTATGCAATTGTAAGAAAACAAAACTAATAATGAGAACACATACTGCCTCTCACATTTTTACATTCTTGAAGCAGGAGGTCCCCCAGGGGTGAGGACGACGGAGCCCCTAAGCGCTAGGACGCTTGCATGCACGACTCTGGAGACCAGGTTCTGTGATGCAGGCCTAATTTTATTGAGGAAGTACAATGGTATATATTAGCGGAGGTAGACAATCATGGAACATCTTCTTAGGGAGCCAATGAGCGTAAAGGTCGGGGTACTGTGTACATGGCTCTAGGAGGGGCTCAGGTGGGCGTTGCCATCTTCCTGGTTTGCCAGAAAGATCTGAACTGCTGGAATGTGCTCACAGCATTGCATCAGCCACTGCACTGAGATAAACCTCCTGTGCTCTACCTACACATTCTCAATAATTCAAATAGATGACATCCCTGTCTCACCCATTCTCCCTTCACCTAAAAGGTAGTGATTTTTCTATTTATTCTGTACAGCTTATACAGCTGCAGAAGGGAGTTAACTTGTACTTTTAATTCAGTGGTCTTCAAACCAAGCCAAGCCATACCTTGATCAGATCCAGACAATATTGCATATCTCTCAGATTCAATGATGGGATAGCTAACCTATCTCCCTTGAGGAAAAATCCCATGTGAAATGGATATTTGGAGGACAGAGGGCAAACTAATGCAGAGATTTAACGGCCACGGAATAAACCATTTCTTTCTCTCTTGTCCATCTCCTTTGCAGTTCAGCAGGGCCACAGGAGTAATGTCACTCATGGGCTGAGAGCAGAAGTGATCTGTGTCACCGAGAAACTGACCTCAGCAGCAGGTGTGATCTTTTATTTTCTCTTCCCCTGACCAACAAGCTGTATGTCCAGATTCTCCATCAGCCAACATCACTAAGTGGCCACATGGAAGGTGGTTGTCGTCAGATCCACAGGGGACATTGGAGGATAAGAAACAAGAGGAAACTATTTATTTCTACAGAATTATCAGGCCTGTTTTGACTGAAATATGGATAATTGATTAGTCACCCCCTTCAAAAAAAAATCTAAGAATGGCAAGAATAAATCTTTTTTATTGCATTATAGTTTTATCTCCCCTTTAAGATTTTTATAAACAAATGCAAGGTCCTTGGTAGTATATTTTAAAGGCATAGAGTACCTTTTGGAAATGCATTCATTGCTACATATTTTTTATTCTAAATAACCTAATTTACATATGTATTTTTATTGGCCATATGCATACTAAGATTATAATGTATAAAAGAATAATTTTTCATTGAACAAAAATTTCATTGAACAAAAATTTTTAATAATAAAAACCACAAACATTTTTACACCATTTTCAAGCACATTTATATGTAACTATTTATTTAATCTTAAAAACTCTAAGTACCCACTCATTTGCTTATGGGCACTTAGGCTGTTTCCAAATCTTAGCTGTAGTAAATTGTGTTGCTGTGATGAATACATTCTTTCTGATGAGCGTTTCAGGTTTCTTAGGATATATTCTTAGAAGTAGGATCACTGAGTCAAATGGGAGTTCCATTATTAATTTTTTTAGGAAACTCCATACTGTTTTTCACAATGACTGCGGTTTTCATTCCCACCAGCAGTGTACTAGAATTCCTTTTTCTCCATAACCTCCCCAACACTTGTTATTTGTTAATTTGTTGATGACAGCCATTCTGACAGGTGTGAGTTGATATCTCATTGTTGTTTTGATTTGCATCTCTTGGATGATTAGTGACTTTGAGCATTTTTTCACATGTCTCTTAGCTTTGGAGAAGTGTCTATTTAGGCCCTTTGTCCAATTTTTAATTGGATTATTTGTCTTCCTTTTGTTAAGTTGTATGAATTCCCTATATATTTGGAGATTAACCCCTTATTGGATGTATCATTTGCACATATGTTCTTTCCCATGCAGTGGGCTCTCTTGTTATTTTGTTGATGGTTTCTTTTGCTGTGCAGAAGCTTTTTATTTTCATATAGTCCTATTTGTTTATTTTTTCCTTAGTTTCCATTGTCTTAAGAGATGTATCAGTAAATATATTGCTATGAGAGATGTCTGAAATTTTGTTGCCTATGATTTCTTGTAGGACATTTATGGTTTCATGTCTTACATTTAAGTCTTTTATCCATTTTGAGTTTGTTCTTGTGTATGGTGTAAATTGGTGGTCTAGGTTAATTTTTTTTTGCATGTACTTGTCTAAGTTTCCCAACATTATTTATTGAAGAGACTGTCTTTGCTCCAATGTATGCTCTTGACTCCTTTGTCAAAAATTAATTGAACTTAACGGCTAGGTCAATTTCTGGGTTCTCTGTTCTGTAATATTGATCTATGTATCTGTTCTTGTTCCAGTACCAGGCTGTTTTGATTACAGTGGCTTTGTAGTATAAGTTGATATCTGGTATTGTGATTCCTCCAACTTTGCTCTTCTTTCTCAAGATTGCTGTGGCTATTTGGGGTCTTTTTTAGTTCCATATACATTTTTGGAGTGTTTGTTCTAGGTCTGTGAAGTATGCCATTGGTATTTTGATAGGAATTGCATTGAATCTATAGATTGCTTTGGGTAATATAGACATTTTAATGATGTTGATGCTACCAATTCATGAACATGGTATATTCTTCTACTTGTTTATATCTTCCTCTACCTAGGTGGATGACTCAGGAGTTAAAATTCTTCCTCCAGCCTTTCTTTATTTTTTTCACAGATCCTTTTTGAGGATCTTGTGAGAGCTGTAGATCATTAAATACATGAGGGATTTCACCTACAAATAACCAGGACCAGCTTCATGGCATGCTTCCTGTAGAGTCCTGGAGGGCCCAAACACTGTCTTACTGCTCTACTCTCACTGTCCTGAAATTCTTCCGTTTTAAACAAGTGGATCCACATTTTCTCTGTGTACCACAAATTATATATATGGCACTGCCTGAAGCTCTTGAATCTGATTATGAAGCTTTGGTCTAATGTTCTCTCTAAGAAAATCTCTTTAAGATTTTGATCCATGCCTGGGATACCATTAATCCTTATTGATGTTCATGGTTGCTTTGAATTACGGGAGCATCTTCTTTAACCTTATCCCTGAAACTTTTTAAAAACTCTGCAAGAACAGGTATCAAAGTGCATGACAAATATAATTATGGTTTGATATTTTCTTAATTTTAATTTTTGAATAGACCTAGACCCTAGCTAAGTTAGTAATAAAATGTAAATTTGCATAAAGAAAATAGATACCAGAACCCACTTGCTTATTAAAATCTCTTGCACATAGCTGGGAAAGAAGACATGGTTGACAAGTAGGAAGAGAGCAAAGGATTGTGCTTTTCTGTCTGCCACTCTGTATTGTATGATGTGTGGCATTTAAATGAGCTTTGAGGAAATATTATGTTCATGATTTGCTATTACTGGGGCTAGCCACTGTCATGTGGAAAATGATCTGACTGCCAATGTTTTTGGAATAAGGGGAAATTTGAGTTTTTGGCTATCATTCAGAAATGTTTCCTTGGGTTCTTAATATTTTAGAGGAATGTTTATGATGATGACATAGGAATTTTTAAATAAATAACTTATCCAAACTCTACACTTTTATTTATTTTTTTAAAATATATTTTTATTGATTTCAGAAAAAAGGGAAAAGGAGAGAGAGGGAGAAACATCACTGATGAGAGATAATCATCGAGTAGCTGCCTCCTACACACTCCCTACTGGATATCAAACCTGCAACCCTGGCACGTGCCCTGTTGGGGAATTGAACTATGACCTCCTGGTTCATAGATTGGTGCTCAACCACTGAGCCACATCAGCTAAGCATGCAGTTTTATTTTATTTTTTATTTCACCTTTTAAAACTTAATTTAAATTCTTCAAACTTTTATATTTCTACTTCTCTAAGGAAGCCTCAATCTTAAATAAATGAGTCTTGCCAAGTTTGTAAAGGTTTTTCTAAAGGACAGCTAGATAAACTTATCAAGTTATGTTCGCCATCTAGTTAAGTCTAAACCAGAACATATATTTGAGCTGGTTGTCCAAATTATGAAGAAAACATTAGTGAAAATAGTTATTTAACTGAAATAAAGGCAGTTCAAGTAAATTTGCAACACAAAATGATCATAAGTGTAGCCTTTATTAAGACATTCCTAACCTCAATGCATTGGCCTGCTAAGTCAATTTACCATCAAATTTTATTTCTTACGAATGTCATCCTTAAAAAGGGATAAGCTTCAGGATATTCTTGAGTTATGTCCATTATTTTCACATATGAGTAGATACCATTTCAATAGATAGCACTTTATGATTAACCATTTGACTAGAAAAGAGGTCATTCTGATAAAAATTTAGATCTTACTATTAAAACATTCTATGAACTCCCCTCCCCTGAGGCAGAATTAATAGACTTGAAATATTATAATTCAGAAACACTAATGCTCCCCACTTAGAAAGTCAGCTCATGTTATTATAGAAAACCATTATAGAAAATTCTTCTAAGTACCTTCAATTATCTTTCTTTCATTTAAATAGAAGCATAATTAAAACACAATATTTGAAAGTGTAAATATGCTGTGCTTAGGGTACGCATTATTCTCTATTTTCATAAAGTAAAAAGACCAATGATTAAAAATATTCTTACTTTTTGAAGCATTTACAGTTTGTAGTGTATATGTTTAGTGTAAGGACAGAAGAAAGCCTCTCCTTTTCTTTGTTATGGCCTTTCCACAATTTATGAGAAGCACCTGGCAATTAAACATGGCGGTTTTTAGCTTCCTGACTTAAGCTGCCTCTCTATTCAAATAGCAGGATAGATAAGGGTTGTGCACAAGTCTGCGTTCTCCTTGCAAACCCCTCCTCCCTGTAGCTGGTCCATGAATTCATATGAGTTTGTTTAGTTTAGTAAACTTTGGCATTTCATTGTAATGTTACCGGAACCCCAATGTTTGTGATTATCATTCATTCATTCATTCCAAAGCCTTCCAGAAATGAGCAGTTTGCAGTATAGAAAGAAAAATAGTTTAATATTTAATAGGCCAATGTGGAAAAGAGGAGATTTTTGTCTAAAGACTCTACTCCTTGATGGCATATACAGTACAGATTATATAGGGCAAAATTGTAACTAGACAGTCAAGGGGTCCAGGATGCCTGTCACTATTTCAGCCAATGAAGCAGAAACCAGGTTAAATCATATATGAGCATTTATTCCTATACTGCCGGCATTATGGGAGAGCAGCAGGTCATCCATAAAAATCTGCTGTCCCCCACCATAAACCAGCTGCTTATATTGGGTAGAAGGACAAAGATTATGTGGGAAAGTAGGAATTACAGGTATGGGAAAGTGGGGCACGGGATAAACATTCGAGGTTATGAGTCATGCGCACTAGGGCTGGGGGATAGTCACAGAGGTGGGCGTCTCCAGGCACCCTGGGTGCCTCTGGACCAGAAAACAGGTGATAGGGGCTGGGGCTTGTAAGGAGCAGATGCCTTCAGGACTAGATTGTCTCAGCCACTCGGTTGTAAATCTTTCCATAATGAGAGGCAGTTCTGGGACAGGAGGATGGACTGCACACTGATGTTCGCTCCCACGTCCCAGGGCGTATATCTCCCAGCCAAGTGAAAATGTGCTTTCTAATCAGAACAGAACCACCATGGCTAACAGAGCATGATTAATATTTCTTATAATTATTATTAGTTTCCAATATTCTGTTTTTGCCCCTAACAAAATCACTAGACACCATGAGTCGGGGGTTCTGGGTCTTCCTGGGAGCTGATTGATCAGAAGCAGAGTAATAAATCCTTTCTTCAATTCTTGAGGACAATTCTGAAGTCTGCTCCAGCTTCTCTCTGTCTTGTCTCATGGGAAAGTAGCCAGAGGGTTGAGCCACCCCAGGGCTCAGGAGCTGAAATACAACTTAGGTCAAGATGTTATCTTTAGCCTCCCAGATGTCCAAACGTTGGGATCCTCACTTGGGTCTGGGCTACTGTCTTCTGCTATTTCAGGGGTTGCTAATTATCTGGGGGAAAGGCTAGGTCTCTGAGTGGTACAGAGAAAGAACGAAAGAAATAATTTCCAGAACCAGGATTTAAAACTAAATTGTGTTCTAAGGAGACAAAAGGGAGGCCATTTCTTATATAGAAAGTTTTTACCCAGGTTCCAACTAAATCTGTTTTATCTAAATTCATATACTTCTGATTGATCTGAACCTCACTCTCCTGATTGGCTGGCATTAAACATCCTGATTGGTTGTTTTGGAGCAGTTCTGATTGGACAGGGCAGGTCTTTGTCCATTGGTCAAAAACAAAAATCAGGAATTCTCTATAATAGTTGACTCAGGCAGTAAAAAGTGAGCAGAGCATAGTGGGGGAAACTGAGAGTTCAGTCTGAGGTTCCTCTAAGTATACAGAGTACATGAGAATTTAGATCTTCAGTTGACTGTGGGGAGTCCATCTTACCAGGCACATTTTTTTTGAGGTTCACATCAAGTGAATTTTTCTTCTCAGGGTCCAGAAGCCTATTAGTAGCTAAGTTTTGGGGGAGTAAAAATTACACCCAAATTTTCAACTCCATGTGGGGGCCAGCAGCCCTAACCTCCACATTGTTCAACAGTCTGTTGTATATCTTTTACTCCTTAATATCTGAATGCTAATGAAACACAAACATATTTTTTGATGACACATGTGGAGAGAAACAATATTTTATCCTACAGAAATAAAATGTCCCAAAAATTTCTAATTAAATGCCTTTGCTTTCTCAGCCGTCAGTGAAAATAATTAGTGAACTGGGAAATACACCACCCTTCTCCCTGGACTAGCTTTCAGATCCACATGAAAAGATTGAAGTCTCCCCAGGGGTGTCAGCCTCATAGTTTGAGATTCTCAGTCTCAGTTATAGAAAATCAGATAATTGCAAAAACAATTTGCAATCTCTAGGTGATGCAGAAAACAGAAGTAGACTGCAGGATCTATTATTATGTAAAGTGACAAAATATAATTAGTGCATAAGAGGTCTTTGTTTTTTGAAACTGCAATCCTTATAAATACAAGGGTGAAGCGAACCACTCTCAGTTAACTTTCTATCTCTGCTCCCATACTGGGTTTAACTTCTGTGATGAGACTGAAGTTGAGAAATATATATATTTTTAATTATCTGAGACAGGAATCAAGTTAATATTTTAAAAATTCATTGTGGCTCGGCCATCATGGTTCAGCATCAACCTATGAACCAGGAGGTCGTGGTTCAATTCCTGGTCAGGATAGATGCCTGGGTTGTAGGCTTGGTCCCCAGTGTGGGGCATGCAGGAGGCAGCCAATCGGTGATTCTCTCTCACCATTGATGCTTTTATCTCTCTCTCCCTCTCCCTTTCTCTCTAAAATCAATAAAAATATATTTTAAAAAAATGCATTGTGTCAGTAAATCTTTTGGAAATTTATATTCTACATGAACAGGAGATTTTGCATATTGCTAGTAATTTTGGTGGAAAAAAACCACATTCATAAATGTAAAAATACTTATGGGCTATTCAGTAACACCTCTGTCAATTATAATATTTACTATTCTGACTACAGATGTCACATTTAGTTTGAAATTAAACTTTTTTAGGACTAGGATCTTCTGGTTTAGCCTATCCTGTGACTTTCTTAAATATTCCTGTCATGTAGCTTTGGCCTAGGGATTTATATATGAAATAAGTTTCTGTTACTGTTACAGGTTCAAGGTTCATGTGCCTGACTCTTTAAAGCCCAATATTCAGTTTGGAGTAAAGAAAGGTTAATTGATTAAGAAGGCAGCTGCATGACAAGATAGGGGGCCTTAGGGCTTCTTTAAATTCACAGTGAGAGAGCCCAGAATTCAGGCTTCTTTTATGTTAAGGAAAGGTAGAATGGGCCCAACAAGAGGTGTATGAGGACCACAGATATCTAAGCGTCAACAGGGACCCAAGAAAGCACATGAAATATCTAAATCTCTTTTTTCCTGGTCTTGTGACCTCTACCCATCTGGAGTCTTATCTTGATGCTCTTGCAAATCTCGAACCTTAAGTATAATTCCTCTAATAATTAGCATATCTATAGCAGGAGCTCTTTGCCTGCAGGCCACGGGAGAAATCAGGCTAGAATTAAGATAGAGTCAGAGAGAGGGAGCATTTCATTCTGTTATATTATGTGAGAAATTGAGCAATGACTCCTCATTTATGTAATTATTATGGTTTAATTTCAGTTTGGAGCCCCACCATTGTAGTTTGTTTGTAGTGCTCTGAAATGACTATATGACTGGAATGCTTCCCAAGTACTTTGTTTAGGGTTTGGTATAAGATTTTATTCTTATTTAATTTCTCATCTTCTTTTACCTCATTTAAGAGTCCCAGTTTTCTAACAAAAGCAATTCCATATTTGAAAATGTTCGCAATTTTACTAGAAAGTCAAATGCATTGTTTTGAGGCAACATAAAATACTTATTGTAAAATGATAATTGCAATAAAATAATGGACGATTATTTTTTATATGTCTGTCTTCAGTGTGGTAATGCATATGCAAATTTAATGAAACAGAGCCTCATCTTTAAATTGAACAAACTGACAAAATTTAGTGATAGAATGGGATGGCAAAAGAATACAAAGTTGTAGAATTAACCAATTTTAAGAAAATATTATGCTACCAAGTTGAATTAAAATAACTT
Source organism: Murina feae (assembly GCA_004026665.1). Taxonomy (NCBI): domain Eukaryota; kingdom Metazoa; phylum Chordata; class Mammalia; order Chiroptera; family Vespertilionidae; genus Murina; species Murina feae. The sequence continues at coordinate 2,971 of PVJC01012772.1, read as the reverse complement.
CTATCTTGTTCTTTGCGTTTTATTTAATGTTTATTTTTTGCCTTTATACATGTGCGTAACTTAAAGAGTTAAAATGACCCATACCTTTTAGAGCCAGAGAACTGTAGTCACCTGAGCTTCTCCTTACCCCAGCTTTCGGCCCTACAGAGCCTGACATTTGCAACTTTATATTTTCTTGTGTTGACTTCTATGTACATAAATAAAATACTTATACTCATTTCTCTCTTTAATTAAAAGATTGTATTTATTTAGAAGCATTCAAACTGTCCAGAAAACAGCTGCAACCTTGCAACCTTTTTTTTTGTTGCAATTACAGAATGGCATTCAGTTAACAGAACAACAATTAGTTCATGTAAGCTGTATCAGAGACCACTGAAGATGAAAAAGCTACCATCCCCAGAGATTACTAATGTGTGCTGTGCATCAACAAGAACCTCTTTACATTTCCACACCAACTTACAGCCCCCATACTGTACCAGGCAAGATTAGTGGCTATCTAAAGACGTATTTGGTAGTGTGTTAACTGTACCAAAACTGACACTGTACCGTTTAAAAAACAAATATTACAATCTTACATTTTAATTTTTTTTAAAGGAGGGAGTTGTGCACAGGGTGTTAAATGCTTTATAGACAAGAAAACAAAAACTATGCTAGAACCAACATATTCATTATCATCTTGTTCTTTGTCTCCCTCCTCAACATCTTCCTCATCTGCCTCTTCTTTTTCCTGCTTTTTCAGCCTTAATTATTCCCTTCTTTGCTGCAGGGATATGCTTTCTCTGTTTCTCCCTCAGCTTAGCTGCCTTCTTTGCAAAAGGCTGCTTGTCACCTGCAGCAGGGTTGCCTCACATCTCCCCCAGCTCCTTCGCGGCACCAGCGGACTGGACAGGACACCCTCCTTTAATTTGGGGGCAATGCTCTGAACAAACCAAGACAAAGGCCAAAGTGTCCCAAATTTCTAGGGACATATCGCAGGTGACTGCACTCTCACTTAAGGTATGTTACCAGTTCTGAACGAGTGACAGTACTCATAATAATTCTTAACTGAGCACAGATCATTACTATTCTTAGCCGAGCCTCAAAGTAAATAACATAGACAGACAAACAGTTGCAAGCAAATCACACACATTTATTTACCAAGTCCTGATGGGTCTCAGTCCCTGGGAAGTCCACCCAGAGATGCTCACTGAGACACACCACACACAAGATGTTTGGAGAGTAAGTGGCTGCGGAGGCTGGCTTCCTGGAGCTCCTGGAGGTACGGAGGCAGAACAAGTAGGTTGGCAGTTGGAGACGAGTCTGTAGAGGGCAGACAGGCGTCTAACTTCTACACTTAGATTTTTCTCTTTTATATCCAAAGGCGGGTGTGGTGGTGATCTTTCAGTGGCTCTCAGGCACAGGGTCTGGTCCTTACAGATAAGGTTAGGACAGTTCTCAGTTAGGTAAACAAGTTACATCTTTAGGTAAGGATCTTATCAGGTAGACACAGATTCTAATATGGAGTCTGAGTTACACACAATTCAAAATGAAGTTTTACTTATGCTAACTTAGCAACTACTATAACACAAAGGAGGCCTCTTGTGGGTGCGTTGATGACCTTGAATTTCTTTTTGCTTTTCCTTTAGGAGGGATATGTTTTCATTTCTCTTTCATAGCTATCTCTTGATTTTTAATTATAGGCAATATACAATTTTAATTGGAAGATAAGGACTTCTCTCTCTTGTGTCCTCACCTCCCCACACTCTTACTGCTTCCTCTGTCCCCTATAAAGTTATGTTAAAAATATTTGTCAAACCAGTGTTTCCTGCTTATGTTACTGTGACTTTGTAGATATCTAAACTAATAAAAGCGAAATAGTAAAATTAACCGTTTCTCCGAGGCAGGTAAGCCATGCCCACCAGCCAATCAGAGCGGCTGTATGCAAATTAGCCCAGCCAACATGGAGGCCGCCACTCACGGACCTGAGTAAACGGCTGTTTCCATTGCGGCAGGAACGAAAGTGAAGCTGCGCCTGCTCAGCTCAGCTCCGATTAAACTGGCTCTAGCGAAACACACCTTTGAAACAATATCACAATCATAGAATCCTCAGGAGCTGAAGGAAAGAGCAGCCCGGGCCTCACCAGTAAAAGTAACAATTGTTTCATTATAGACGCTGCGAGGTGAAGCAGAGAGGAGGCTTCGTTAGTTAGAAGGCCACCTTAAAGGAACAGTGTATCAATTATAGAAGATAAACAAATGCCAGGCCTTAAAGGAACAGCATCAATTATAGGAGAGAAACCGCAAAACCTGCGTCCAGCCAGCCTTGCTGGTACGTTGGGTCAATGGGAGCTGTGGGCAGCCTTAAAGCCCGTCACCCAGGCTGGTCAGGCATGCCAGCAGGTGGACATCCCCCGAGGTCCCAGACTGTGAGAGGGCACAGGCCAGGCTGAGGGACCTCCCAAGTGCACAGAGCAGCTGCAGGGCGGGACAGCGCAGGACCCAGGACCTGTGAGTGGGAAAGAGGCGGCAGGGTTGGAGGGCACCGGGAAGCGGGTAAGAGGCAGCAGGGGGTCGGCGGCCTGCTTGGTGGGCTTCCCAGGCCCTTTGCGGGGCACCGGGGAGTGGGTAGGAGGTGGCAGGGGGTCGGTGGCCTGCTTGGCAGCTGTCCAGGCCCTTTGTGGGGCATCGGGAAGTGGGTAAGAGGTGGCAGGGGGTCGGTGGCCTGCTTGGCAGCTGTCCAGACTCCTTGGCGGCACCAGGAAGTGGGAAAGGAAGGCAGCAGGGGACCGGTGAGTGGGAAAGAGTTGGCGGCCTGCTTGGCAGCTTCCCAGGTCCCTTCCAGGGATCAGGGAGCAGGAAAAGGCTGGCCTGACCACAAGGCGGGGTTTTCCCTGCTTCCTGGTGGCTGGAGGAAGATGGGCAGTAGGCAAGCTTGGGAGGCAGGCAGCACCCAGCCCTGGTCACAGCTCAAAAAAGAGAACAACATGCAGGG
>PVJC01012771.1:0-39118 GCA_004026665.1 Murina feae | reverse complement strand
CATATTTGCCAATGTTATCACTGATAAAGGTTTAATCTCCAACATTTATAGGGAACTCATACAAGTTAACAAAAAGAAGACAAACAATCCAATCAAAAAATGGGCAAAGGACCTAAACAGACACTTTTCAAAAGAGGACATTCAGAAAGCCAAGAGACATATGAAAACATGCTCAAAGTCACTAATCATCCGAGAGATGGAAATCAAAACAATGAGGTACCATCTCACACCTGTAAGAATGGCTATCATCAACAAATCAACAAACGACAAGTGCTGGAGAGGATGCGGAGAAAAAGGAACACTCGTGCACTGCTGGTGGGAATGCAGACTGGTGTAGCCACTGTGGGGAACAGTATGGAGTTTCCTCAAAAAATTAAATATGGATCTCCCTTTTGACCCTGTGATCCCACTTCTGGGAATATATCCTAAGAAACTAGAAACACCCATCAGAAAGGACATATGCATCCCTATTTTCATAGCAGCACAATTTACAATAGCTAAAATTTGGAAACAGCCTAAGTGCCCATCAGCAGATGAATGGATTAGAAAACTGTGGTACATCTACACAATGGAATACTATGCTGCTGTAAAAAGGAAGGAGTTCTTAGCATTTGCAGCAGCACGGATGGAACTGGAGAACATAATGCTAAGTGAAATAAGCCAGTCAATAAAAGAAAAATACCACATGTCCTCACTCATCTATGGATAACAATAACCATTATAAACTGGTGAACAAAAATATATATAGAGGCAAAGCAGCATCAAATAGACTGTCAAATTACAGCAACAAGGACAGGGACGTTGGAGGGGGGTAACAGATCAGTCAAGGGACTATGGTGCATGCATTTAAGCAAAACCAATAGACACAAAACACTGGGGGGTAGGGAAGGCTGGGAGAAGGGCAGGGGGAAAAAGAGATATATGTACTAATCTTTGTAAAACTTTATGTAATAATAAAAAATAAAAATTTAAAAAAAAAATAAAAGCCACAAAAAAAAAAATTAGCAATGATTCTACAATTCTCTATCAACAACAACAAAACAGAACTGGCCACTGAGCACTTTGCATCCATCACATACTGTGCTAAGGGCTTTACATTTGCACTAACACAAAGGCAACGGGTCACATGTGGCTCCTGGCATGGAAATGTGGCTCATGTGACCAAGGAAATGAGTGTTTTACTTTCTTCAAATCTAAATTTAAAGACATACTCAATTACTGGAAACTTTTCAAATATGTTTGAAACTGCCTGGGTATATAAATCTACTTTTTCAGTTGTTAATCTCATAAAGTCCAAGCACTGATGGAGTAATCCTGATAAAAATTTAGCATGCAAATTAAGATGTGCTTGTATTTGTAAAACATACATCTGATTCTGAAAACTTAGTATGAAAGACTCATATGAAGACTTATTATAAAGTGTTTCTTTTCACTGTTTTTAGCATGACTACTATGAAATTTAAATCTTCTGCAGCTCATATTCTGTTTCTTGTGTGGAGCTGTGTTGGTAAACTGTCACTTCACCCTCACCAAGATGAGGGCACTGAGGCCCAAGAACAGGAAACATGCCAAGGTCACCCATGTCAGTAGTGGTGTCAGGCTAATCCTGGACTTTCACAGAGATACTGGCGAGAGTCACTCCTCAGTGCATAATGAAGCACATCAGTTGTCATTATTGGGGACATGGCATCCAAATAATAATTTACTGTTTGGATACCAAGGTTACAGGGCTGAAGTCATATGGTTCTGTGTTTCTCATAAATTCAGTCTTTCAAGGTTAACCTGGCTATCCTAAATCTCACCAAACACTTTGCAATGCAGGAGGACCAAAGGCCATTACTACCTCCTGTCTTACCAGAGGAAGGATTCAAACTACATTCCATCAAACTACAAAGAGCCAATGCTCTCTGACAAGCACCTCACAGCCAAACCTCCAAGAGCCTAATTTGCTCCCCCACCCCCTTCACCAAGAAACAAAAGAAAGCCCAGAATATGCTGAATGGGGTAAAAGAAAACACAACAGAGTTAAGAGAAGGCTATAGATGGCCCTTCAGAATTTGTAAGAACAAATACAAGAGAGCACGCTCCCCCCGCTGCACAATATGGCTTTGTTTAAGAGCCAAGTCTCAGTCTTGAAACGTGTTGGTTATAAATCAGCAGGCATCACTTTAAATCCACCAGTTTTCTGAAATAAGCCAAGAGTTGAAAGCGGCAGGCCTAATTACCAGCATTCCTTGGTGAATTACTTAGCAGGGTGTGCTAAGTCAGTGTGCCCCTGCCTCTTGATCCCCAATTTCAGCCTGTACTTATTTCCCAGGAGGTGAAAAGAGCATGTGGCTAATTAAGGCACTGATCTCCACAGCCAGAAGTACTCAAGGTAAGATTTCTTTAAAAGAAAAGAAAAGAAAAGGTTCTTTGCCTGGTACTCATTAATCTAATTTTTACTACTTCACTAGAAAAATAGAGCTAATCTTGTCACCTTTAGGCATCTGAACTACCTTGCAGTGTCCAGAAAAACTGTTATATATTTGTAATTTAGCCAATAGGAATTTCTTAAGCCTTTCCTAACCATCAGGAATGTCTCTGGTTTGTCGCTTCTAATTAAGTCTCAACAAAATTTCTAGCTTCTAAATTTTAATTAAACAAAACTCAGGGCCAACAAAGGAGATTACGCCAAAGCTATGCCGGTGGTAGGTAGCAGAAATCTGAATTTTTCTCTTCATGTTGGGCCTCTTAACTACTTTAAAATTTTATTTACAAGCTAGTGATTCAATTCCTTTAATTCCTTTTTAGTTTTCAGGACCTCATCGTCTTTCTGGAGAAAAGACCATTCGTTACATAATGTGCATCAGTAAGTCCAGTAAACCCACCCGACTTAAATGTGCTGCTCAACAGGGGGTGAAGAGAACACTGCAGAGACTCCCAAATAAAAGGCATCAAAGACACTCATTTGAATTACATTCAGAATTAATGCATATGCTCTCCTATAAAAAATTGCAATAAAGGCTCAGACCACCATTGGTTAAGGTGACCAGATTTAAAGCAGTATACCATTGACGGGGGGCGGGGGCGGTTTTCTTTTTTTTTTTATTATTACTTAAAATATTACAAAGAGTAATCAGGACTTTTTGAAAACGCCGCGGGATGCGGGACAAATGGTTAAAAATCGAGACTGTCCCGCCAAAAGCGGGCGTCTGGTCACCTCACCATCGGCTCCACTCGCAAATCTCACCCCAGAGGTAACTGGTAGGAACAGTTTGGTGTAGACTCATGTATACACCTTTCTAGGACATTCTCTTTTCTAAAAGACTGATGAAAACACTTATTTTCTTAGGATCACTCCCTACTACCACAGTCTCTTCATCTGTTTCATAAGCTCCATTTTTATTTTTCTCATTTTCAAAGTTATAAATCATACACAAAAACATCTAATTTTATAAACAAGGACTGAAAGACTGTAGTACTGCCAGGAGCTAAATTTTCCTTAAAGTTCAGGCTCAAAGAAGTCAATAAAAAGAGACATATTCAGGGCAAGAGCCAAGATTCTAGTACCCACTGCAGCTATAACCTTAAGCAAAGCCACTGTTCTGATTTACATATTTTTTACACAGATCCCACCCACGTTTTTTTTAATAGGGCAATGTTAAAATTAGATTTTGCTTACACATGTCCATAATTGCTATTGTTTAAGAGCATGTCTATAGAATAGTGGTTTTCAACCAGTGTGTCACAAGAAATTTTAAAACCTGCAATACCTGACTGTTCAGTCAGGAGCACTGACCTTTTTTCTCTTAGATTGTCAAATAAAAAGAATGACAACAGTCAATACAACAATAGCTGTCTGGTGTGAATGAATCAAAATTACACCTATTTTTTTGTCAGATTGGCAAAAAAATATATTTTTTGTGTGCCACAGAGTTTTAGTAATTAGTTTATGTGTGCCACTACAGAAGGTAGTCAGTGATCTTAATTGTTGGGATTAAGTAGGTAACATTCATAAGACGTGGTGAACTTTTCATACAGTAATTTAAGATTTATTACAGCTGACATTATTCACTTTAAAGCAAATAAAAAAATAACCAGAACCAAAGTTCCAGTTTTAAGTGTTAAAACAAAGCAAAAGCACTAACACTGCAGGGAGGTAGTAGAAGAAACGCTACAAATGCAACCACAATTTCAGCAGAAAATTCATATTGAAAGGTGTGTGAGTCTATCAAATTGAGTATTTCAAAAATCCTTTAAAATAAAAAAAAATTATTAAAATATATAGAACTTAAAGCGTAATGAACTGTAATAGTCTGGGCCACCAGGACCTTCAGAACATAAGAGATCTTGAGTTATGATCTTTGGGTGTTGTTTCAGAAACTTTCACTGTAGTGCTTTCTAACCAATAATGATGACTATAACCATAAATTACCATGGTGGTCAAGGCAAGAACACATCTAGATCTTTAGTCAGGCATATGGTGGAGACTAATGGAGACGCGCTCATTATTCAACTAGAGGCCCGGTGCACAAAAATTTGTGCACTTGGAGGGGGGGGGGGAGGTGGTCCCTCAGCCTGGCCTGTGTCCTCTCGCAGTCTGGGACTCCTCAGGGGATGTTCACCTGCTGGCTCAGACCCACTCCCCAGGGGATCGGGCCTAAGCTGGCAGTCAGACATTCCTTTGGCAGTGCAGGAGCCCTCGGGAGATGTCCACTTGCCAGCAGGGAGCAGACCTAAGCTGCAGTCAGTCACCCTTAGCGCTGCTGAGGAGGCAGGAGAGGCTCTCACCACTACTGCTGTGCTGGCAGCCTGGCTTGTGGCTGAGCAGAGCTCCCCCAGTGGGAGTGCACTGACCATCAGGGGGCAGCTCCTGCATTGAGCGTCTGCCCCCTGGTGGTTAGTGTGTGTCATAGTGACCAGTCATTCCCAGTCCTTCTGCTGTTAGGGTCAATTTGCATATTATCCTTTTAGTATATAGGATAGAGGCCTGGTGCATGGTGGGGGCCAGCTGGTTTGCCCTGAAGGGTGTCCCAAATCAGGGTAGGGTTCCTGCTAGAGTGCCTGTCCAGCCTGGGTGAAGGGTTGATGACTGTTTGCAGGCTGGCCACAGCCCCTTCAGGGTGGGGGTCCCCACTGGGGTGCCTGGCCAGCCTGGGTGAGGGGCAGATGGCTGTTTGCAGGTTGGCTAATCCCCCCCGTGACCCAAGCACCCAGCGAGGCTGGCTGGAAGCAGGTATCTGGGATTTATTTATCTTCTATAATTGAAACTTTGTTCTTGAGCGGAGGCCACAGCCAGCCAGGGCAGGTGGGAAGCTTGGCTTTCTCCATCACCTGGGCAACCAAGCCTTCTGCTTCCTCCAGCTCCGTGGCTGCTGGCCGCCATCTTGATTGGGTTAATTTGCATATAGTCGCTCTGATTGGCTTGGGTGTGGCTTGGGGTGTAGTGGAGTGACACCGATCTGCATGTTTCTCTTTTATTAGTGTAGATATGGATGGAACTTACTAATTCCAAATGCCTAAAGTCATTTAACTTTCTGTTAAGTCTGTGGGACCCTCTGTAGTCTCTCTCTATGCTTCCACTTTGCTCTAACATATTCTGTTACTGGAGAGTCTTTGCAAATGTTTAGGGTATACCCTTGAACTCTGTAGAAGACAGAGAGGCATAAGTCGCTAGGGTAGGATACGGAGCCTATCTGTGTGACCAGGAGCCAGGGACAATTTCTCTATGCCTATTTCCCCACCCGGACGACAGGCTTTTCCTACCTATTCCATAGGCTGCCGGAAGGATAAATGCGATGAGGGATATGACCAGTCAACCTACCACCCAATTCATCCAGTAATTCACCTTGCGGCAGTCTCCACCTGCCTTCCTCTAGGCTCCTCTAGGTAGTACCACATTTATGCCAGTGATTCCTTTTAGCCTTTTAAGGCATGGCCTGAAGCTCTGTAATAAACATTTGCAATGCGCCCCAGGCTGCCATGTACATGGTGACTGCCTCTCCCTTCTGGAGTTTCTCAGGCCACTCACGCTGGGACAGGTATTCCCACCAATGGTCAGGAGTCTGGTGTTCAATGGAGTGGGTTCCAATCCCGTTGCCCCACTTACTCAGCAACTTTGGGTGAGCTACTTATCCCCGTGTCTCAGGTCCCATCTGAGACATGGGATGCTGGACATGCCAATAGTTCTGCTAGGGAGACACAGACCACCCTAAACGTGGAGTTATGAGCCTTGATAGGTGTCCTCTAAACACAACACAAGAGAGGAGCTCAGATGCTTTTACTCCACCAGAATGTTTCTCAACCTTTCTTTCATAATCACCACCCCAAAGAGCCTTTTAGACTTTTTTCCCTAATTGCCTCTCACAAATCCCCATCCCCAGGAAATCTCAACAGGCACGTATACCATGGGCCACAAAACCATCCAAACAGCTAAGACTTTTTTGCCCTCCAAGAAGTAATTTTTGGCGTCCCTCTTCCCCCTTGGGGCAATATCATTGCTGCTGCAGAAGCATGCTCTCCAGGCCTTGTCACAGGAAAAAGAAGTCACCATTCAGAGACACTCCTAAGCTCCAGTCCCTGATATTCTCCTTAGACGCTAAACTGGCTCCAGTAGCATGGGATCATCATAAGAAACATGCGAGAGAGAGCCGTTAGTACACTTCACCAGCAGAGAAAAAGCTGAGCTGGTGACCCTCACGGAAACTCAGGTGCCTTCAGTGACTGTGACGATGCAGCACAGTAACTGCATGAGGGGCCTCCCAAAGCTCAGAGAGTAGCATTCACAGCACAGTGGGCCTGGCAACATACACATGTCCTTGTGGTCACGGGGGGGGGGGGGGGGGCCGGGGAAGGGGACAATCATTTCCACTCAGTGCCACATTACCAAGTGAATGTAGGATTAGAACAGATGTCCCAGTGTTTTCAGAAAAGTGAATTAATTCATAGGCTTAGTTTTGTTAAGGTGGAATCGCGTGTTTTAGATAGTTACTCTGCCTGGGTCTACCTTTCAAGTGGACCAGACCTAAACATCGAAGGGAAGTGGACTTTCTTCAGCCAGCGTCTAATTACCAGGGGCAGGAAACATCCCAAAAGTAATTAACAGGTGTGACTAAGACTGTTGCACTAGTTGGCCTGTGTTGCTTCATATCACCAATGCAAGGCAGCTCTAAGAGCGCCTTGTTCTGTCAGCCCTGAAATTTCATGCCCTTACCCACAGGGTCACACAGCAGGGGAGGCACCTGGTTGCCAGCTGGGGCCATGCAAAAGTGGCACACCTGTGACACCAAATAATCTAATTGCTGTCAGATCAGAGTAAGACGTACCCATTCTGCCTACGGCAAATGGAGGCTGAAGCCATGTTCTCAAAAGTAGAGACAACCCAGAAAGAGAAATTCTATTTCTTTTGTTCTATTTGCAAATGTGAACAAAGAGAAAGGGTTTATGTGTACCTGACCAGACCGCTCATTGCACCTCTCCAGAACTCTTCCCACTGCAGGGCAGGTGGGACAGCTCCCCGCCTAAGGCAGCCCGGGATGAGGGAGGGGCTGGGAGCCTCAGGAGCGGCCCCTGGGCATTTTTTCTTCTGCAATGAAAATCTATACCTAGTTAATAAATATTGTCTGTAATTTTTTAAAAATCAATAAAAATGAGTTTTAAAATGAAAAAAACACATCAAAGTGATACTACTAGGAGACTCCTGCAGGGAAATGTGGTCTCTCTCTGTGAACCTGAAACGCTGCCCCTTTGTCTCTATGAAGATGGGTGCCTTACACATGCAAAGTTTGATCCAAAAATAAAAGGACAGCCCTAACTGATTTGGCTCAGTGGATAGAGCGTCGGTCTGCGGACCCGAAGGGTCCCAGGTTTGATTCCAGTCAAGGGCATGTACCATGGTTGTGGGCACATCCCTAGTAGGGAGTGTGCAGGAGGCAGCTGATTGATGTTTCTCTCTCATCGATGTTTCTAACTCTCTATCCCTCTCCCTTCCTCTCTGTAAAAAAAATCAATAAAATATATTTAAAAAATAAAAAATAAAAAAAATAAATAAAAGGACACTGAAATTCACAAACAGTCCTGCAAGCAGGCTCACAGACTGCTCCTGTGGCTCACACTGGTGACAGAAGTACGGGACAGCCACGGATGATGGTATTAGAAGAATGCTAGATGTCCTTTCTTAGGGGGACAGAGCCTCTAGCGACAGATTCCCCTAACTGAGGGGGCCGAGGCAGCCGATCTGAAACGCGAGTGCTGGTGCCTGCTTCTTACGATGCCAGCAGTTCTACACCTGGCTATATAAACCAGGAACAAAATCTAAATGCACAGTGAGGTGTGGGAGCAACCCTCCTGCTCATCAGTGACCCACCACCCCTCCGTAACTCCACATGCCCCTTCAAGGGTCTTTATTATACCCAAGAAATAAGCAACACCTAGGACATTCTACACCAGGCGGATTTCGTAAATTGTAGAGAAAGGCCAGCAATTCAGTCACTTGCCCTTGCCTTCGTTAGCAAAAGCTCGGGATGCTGGGTGTAGAACAGGAAGGCAAGGTAGGAGGACTTCCCTAGAATAACTATCCCAATGGGACACCCATCATATAAATGCTGGAGCAAATGAGCACCGGTGGGCCTGGTAAGTGTGTGTGTTTAAGGAACAGCAGCAGAGCCTCTCTAACCAGCAGCAAGCTGCCTGGTCCCTTAGACCACCCGAGATGATCTGCAAACAAGGAACATTTTAAAAATACATTCTTCCAAACTACTTAAAATATCCTAACATTACAACAAGTCTTTTTTGTTTTGTTTTAAATTCCTATAACCTCTCCCCTAAGCAAAGTAGAAAACATCAATGCACAATCTGTTCCAGAGAGAACATCTTCCTGTAAAGTTTTAAATTCCAAAGCAAAGACAGGACGGGAGAGGCATAGAAATCCTTGGCAATTCCCTCTAAACCTCTAAATAGAGAAATTTTTTCAAAGTATAAACTAATTTTCTCAAGCTATAAGCTGTCAGAGGCCTGCTGTGGGCCGGAATGGGGGGATGAGTTAGGTGTGGGATCCGAGCAATCGGTAGTCGGTATTAGGCAGACAGGACAGTGAAAACGCGTGCCTGCTCCAGCTATGAGAGCTGGCCTGTCCCAAGGTCTATGCCTGGGTGCTCTGCTTTCCTCTGATAGTTATTCTGAAAGAAGGTACATCAAACTTCAAACCTCAGGTCTGTATGATTCCAATGTCAACAAAACCCACCTGTAGAAGAAACTGTTTCCATTAATGGTCTTAATGTTCCTTTTTTATAATTCATAATTTAAAATACAAGGTGTGTTCACCACTGCAAAAAAAACATATTATGCACTACATTGGTTAATTTATGATGAAGAAGCATCCTTAATTACAATATTCTATTGAGCAGGACTGTTCTTAAACCCACAGGACATTTCTAGTACTTAAATACATAGCAATGAGTCTAACATTCCATGTCACCCAACATGAAAATCAGTAATAAGAATAAAGGCACACATTAATTAAATCAATAGGGAAACTCAAGGCTGACCCTGAAAACCTTCACAAATTTACAGGCTAAATGATGACCGCAGGAGGTTAAGTAATGCAAATTTCCAACCTCTAATACGAATCCCAAGGACTAGACCTAGTTAACCAGGTGCTGTGAATAATTTTAAACACACTTTATAAAGCTTCATATATTTTAGGCACAACTGCCCCCAAAAAAGGGATTAACCTGGAAACACGCATTTAACTTTTCAAATCAGTTACTCAGCCTACTGACAGCCTATCTTATGTTGGCAGGTTCAGCTTCTGTGTGTGATCTTATATCAAGTTCTCTCAAACCGGGGAATCTGAGATTTCCTCAGGACTCTCCCTGCAGCACAGGCGCCTCTGCCTCCACAGGAAGCAGGGGGTTCCGCCCGGGCAATTTAACTCTTTAAAAATCAAATGAAGAGCTTACTCAGGCTACACTCAGAAACACACATTCAATATAATCTGTATCATAATCAATTGGTAAACTTGATATTACTCATTCCTTGAATACATACATTCACTGAAAAATGGTCAAAGATTAAGCTAATTAACTGTTTTTGCTAGTAATCATTTACTTTATAAAATTATGCTAATGATTTAAATGGGAAAAGAAAAAAGTACATTTATCTCACCTTTCTATAACAAATATTTCATAATATTTTATACATAACACATTTAAAAATATGTAAACAATTTTTAATAAGTACCACATCTTTAAGTATCTGAAGCAATCACTAATATGATACTCTCCTTAGGAATGTCATATAAAATCATATCTTTTTATTTGGTCTGAAGGTTACTAAGATCTGTCTAAATAGCTATCAAACCATCCTCATTGCTATGCCAATAATTCCTGTTCTTCATGTACATGACACACTTTACTACTTTACATAACTGAAGTGTAAAAATGCACGGCAAAGATCAACTATATTCAACATGAAATGTAAATTCACCTATTGCTCATCTTTAGTTAGATTAAGTCTCCTGGTTCTAACACTTTAGTTGTACTTTAACTCTGGACATTTTCCTGTCACACCTTGTGAGGACTGCAGCTCAAGCCAGTATTACCAGTAAACCGTAACATATGAGGAAAACAAGTATGTTATTCAAACCACTTAGTCAAGATTTTAATTTTAATTATTTTTAAAATAACATATTTTAAGTAATAAGAACATTTAGGAATGATGTGCATTTTTAAGATGATATGGAAATGGTTCCCCACCTTAGGATGTAACATCATTAATAGGAATATTGATTTCAATTAATATACTTTAACGTAATATCAAATATTACCTTTGAATTGGACATAAACTACTACTAACACAACCCATGTTATCTCTTCTAAAATTTGACCTTCAGATATAAAAAGTTGACTAATACAGTGAATAAAATAGACATATTTCTCCATATCTTTTACTAATTCATACAACTTTAAATAATCTAAAGTATAGACAAAACAATTATGATATCTGTAAATAGTAAACAACTTAAGTCTTAAATAAATCTTAAGTCTATAGAAACTTATTGACTGCCAATCTTCACCTAAACAGAACACAAAGATTTAATATACAACCTATTCCCAAGAGAAAACCTTGCCTTTAGTTTGGGAGAGGGGGACGGAAGGGGGGCGGGAATAAAATATTTATTAATTGAGGCAATATCCAGAATTTTGATCACATTAGAGTAAACTTTTATGCTACACTGTTTGGGTCTTTTTTGCTCTAACAGAAGTTTAATCATTTTTCCCCAGTAAAGAGTTTTATTATTTCATCATTACATTTTTTTAAAAATCTTTGCAAATAAAAAACAATTTCCTTTAAATTATTTTTAGAGAATCTCTGTCCTACTTCCTGGGAAGGATCACATATTGCTTCGCAGTTATAACACATCATCCCACTACTTGCTTTAACAGTGAACTCTAAATAGTAGGAGATGGGTTTGTGAGCACACAGAGGAAGGCAGAGACTAGCAATGAGTCACCGATGGGTGAAGTTCACATTGTTTAATGAACAGCGAACTCAAGACTCTTCAGAATGAATCAATCAGGTGAATGGGTTAAAATTTTTTTAAGTAAGGGAACTTTTCTTGCATCAGTCATATTTAAGAGCTGGAGTGTTTCTCTTTAAACTAGGAGTCTCTTCCAATGCGATATGGAGGACACGTGTGTGAGATGGAAGTCTACGCTCAGATGTTACAATTTTACTCGTAATTAGAAAGCTGCATGGCCCTGATGGAATGAGACTCACAGGCTCCACAGCTTCCAATCCAGCACGGAATCAAAGACCCACAAGACAACTCCCCGCAGCCCAGGGTCATGCCCTCTGGCAGTGAAAGGAGGAAGCTCGTCAGGTTATACCTGAAGAGACCTTCTAAAAGAGTCAGGCTCTACAGCCAAGATGACTCACCACATAACGAAGAAATGTAAAGAAGGGCCATGGATGTATCAGGGGGAAATGCATACAACTCATTAGAAGAGGCTCCTTTTACATTTTAAACTTTCCCAAAGGAAGATGGAAAGATATGGCTACAGCAGACATCCATTCCTACTTGTGATTTCTCATGGAACATCACTTTTCCTCATTAAACAAGGTCAGCACTAAGGTGACAAGAGCATGCAGTTGTCTTACAATCCAAAGCCATGTAGGTGGGGTTGGTGATGACTGACATGATTCAGACAGGTCGCTAGGACCAAATACACATTCAGACAAATAAAATACCTAGAAAATGAAAAATGCTGGTTTGGCAGTGGGGTCATCCAACCAACAAGAGTGACACTCACATACCTTAAGGACTTCCATGGGCACCTGGGCGGCAGAAGGAAGGGTGGTGGACACGCTGACGTTGATGGCTGGCGTTGGACTTGCAGGCACTCGCTGCTGCATGAACTGGGCCGCCTGCAGCCTCTGCTGCTGCTCCCTGCGCTCCTGCTCCTGCATCTGCTCACGCATGAGCTGCTGGCGTAGCAAGATACGTGATGTCATGCTGGAGGAGCTTAGCGGAGGCTTGGAGGCCCCAGGATGCTCCTCAGAACTGCTGTGGGAAAACAAAAAAAAAAAAAAAAAGCACTTTTAGTTCCCTAATGAGACCTTTAATTTGCATTTGGAGTATCCTAACCGGTATGATACCCCATGAAATGAACCTGTGCAAATGTAATCAAGCTACAGAGTAGTCTCCACATAACTGAGAATCATGTGGTGACAGCAAGGAAGTCATTAGCAGTCGAATTAAAATAAGTCATCTTGATTACATTGAGGCATTTTATCATGTGGCTGAGAAGTGATGCACACAATGGCACCCGTTTCCTACATGTAAAAGTGAATTGCTTGATTTGCTTTTTTATAACCGAATCTAACCAAATAACTACTACCTGCTGTCCCAATTCCTTGAAGATGTCTGAAATGTTTACTAACATGGAGTACTTTAAGGGTGCATTTCGCCAATGGGGTCATTTTTCTAAGATACAGGAAGTAAAAATCATTAACGAAAGAAGTACTTAGAGGAAAATATTCACACTGAACTTGACCTCAGCCCTTGGGAAAGGGACAGAAGCTGGCTTGACACCCAGCTCCTCCGCCTGGTTTTCTCTGTGTATGTCTTTTGATGCACGCTGGTGTGCCCTTTCCTAGCCGCTCTGCAAGTTCCCCAGGAAGCTTGACTTCTCCTGGCAGGGGACTGACTCTTCCCAAAATTATTTTTAATGCTTAGACACTAGTCACCACTGAAGAAGAAATGACTTCCTAATTTTCCTAAATATGGTTTTTCAAATCACTTATCTTGCCAGTTCTATGACATTAGCAGTTATTAACACGTCCAGAACAGAGGGATGACAATAGGTGTTGCCCAATTATCCATTTATGAATGTGGGAGGTGTATTTGAAATTTTCATTGCATCATTATATTTTAAAGCCCTAGCTCAGAAGGGTTTTGTGAGAATTAGATAAAATAATAATTGACATAAATCCCCTAGTATAATGAGCACCATACCATGTATTATTGCCTCAATAAATAGTCACTGTTGCTGTAATTAGAAAATTTAACTGTTCTTTATTTCTGTTTTTTATTAATCATACTTTAACTGCATCTTAATTGTCCATAAAAACATATGATTTTAAAATACAGTAGGAACACAGGGATATGTTTATAGCAGTCTTACAACATGGGATCATTTTTCATACTTAAAGGATTATCCCTTTGTCCACTTTTACTAAAAAAACTAACAACAAGAATGAGGTTTAGATTTAAGCTGCCTGAAGGGCTAAAACTGAAAACAGAGCGATTTTCCTCACACACAAAACTGCCGTTAGAAGCCCTCAGTGATGCCAAATGGAAGTGTATTGGGTTGGGATGGAGTCTGAGAGGCTCTTGGCCTCTCGTAATGTGCTTTTATAAAAACTACTAGGGGCCCAGTGCACAAAAATTTGTGCACTCGGCAGGGGTTGGGGGGGTACTTAATCCCTGCCTGTGCTCTCTCACAGTTTGGGACCCTGGAATCCATTGGGGCACACAGCACACACGAAGGGCACACCTCCCTGTGTGCTGTGTGCCCCGCACTGATTTCCAGGCCTCAGACTCAGGGGCGGAGCTGGCTCGGATCCTCAGCCTCCCCCCCAACCCCCAGGCTGCCCAGCCGCCTGGAATCCATGAGGGGGAGGGGCACGGGCACTCAGGGAGGCTATCCCTCCCTGAGTGCCCGTGCCCCCACCCAATCACAGATCTACTTCCAGGCTGCAGGGCAGCCTTGGGGCCTGGGCTGGCTTGCTCCGCCAGGCTCCCGCTGCCCTGCCGCCTGAAATCGATCGCGGGAGCAGGGGCACACACGCCTCTGTGCCCCAGCCCCCACGATCACGGATCTACTTCCAGCTGCAGGGCAGCCTGGGGGCCTGGGTTGCCCTGCCGCCTGAAATCGATCGCGGAGGCTCCGGCACTCACGGAGGCGTGTGTGCGGGTGCCCCCGCGATCACAGACCTACTTCCAGGCTGCTTTCTGCCTGGAGGTATGGGGCTGCGGGGGGTCGCTCCTCCGGCCCCCCCACCCGTGTGGCCTGCAGGAAGGCAACAGATGGCGGCAGCGGACACCGGGCAGCAAGCCTCCGGGTGTCTGCTGCCGCCATCTTGGCTGTGCTAATTTGCATACAGCCGCTCTGATTGGCTGGTGGGCGTGGCTTACCCTGTCTCGGAGAAACGGTTAATTTTACTATTTCGCTTATATTAGTTTAAATGTTCAGGACAAACAGTGCAAAATCTTAGCATCCAGAAATGGAGAAAGGTGACATTCGAGAAAAGATTCACACCTGTGTCACTCGTCACAAAAAAAGGGAAGCAGCTTTTTTTACGATAAGCCCCAGTATTGTCTTTACCTTCTAACAAAACCACAAAATAAAGCCTTTAAATCATCGACCATCCTCATGAATTCTTTCAGACTCTGCAGGTGAGGATGAAGAAATGTCTATGCTTGCCCAGCCCACACTCCCATCACAGAGGGCCAGCTGGCAGTTTACCTATTTACCTGTTTCCATAAACTGTGGCAGGTTATATAATGTAATACTACACAGCCATTAAAATGTAGAGAAATATATGTATTGTTCTGAATAAAAACTACACAGGATAATCAACTTATTTTTATTCTTCTAAGGGATATTTTATTTGTTACATATTTTATTTTATTGAAAAGAACTTAAAATGTTATTTTTCAATCAGTTTACATTCAATATTATTTAGTATTAGTTTCAGGTGTATAAAATTGGAGTTAGACAATCATATACTTTACCATTTGCAATAGCACAGATGGACCAAATAAGTCATTCAGAGAAACACAAATAACATGTGATTTCACTTATATGTGGAATCTAAAGAACAAAATAAATGAACAAACAAAACAGAAACAGACTCATACAGAGAGAGAACAAATGGCCACCAGAGGGAAGGGGCTGGGGACTGGGTGAAAAAGAAGGGACTGCCCTGTCCAGTAAGGCTCAGTTGGTTGGAGCAACATCCCATGCACTGATGGGTTGTGGGCTTGATTCCAGGTTAGGGCACATACCTAGGTTGAGGGTTCGATTCCCGGTCGATTCCCAGTCGGGTCATATACAACAGGCAACTGATGGATGTTTCTCACATCTATGTTTCTCTCTCGCGCCCTCTTCCTTTCTCTCTTTAAAAATCAATTTTTAAAAATGTTAAACGTATCCTCCAGTGAAGATTAAAAAAAAGTTGAAGGGATTAAGAAGTACAAATTGGTAGTTATAAAATAGTCATAAAATAGAAGGTGTAAAGTACAGCCTAAAGAATACAGTCAATAATATTGTAATAACCATGTCTGTATGGTGCCAGGTGAGTAGTGGAAGTATTGGGGGAACAAAATATAATAAACTTAGAAAAGCCAGATACAAAATAGTATTCAAGACATGATCTAATTTTTTAAATGTTCACTAATGAAGACATATAATGATACCATCACTCTGGACCATTGCTGGTAAGTATCATTACAGTCTTTTAAGAGCACAACTTAAAGGTCTTATCAAAAGCTGTGACCCTGTTCATACAATCTGATTCAAAATTTCATTCGTGGACAACATTCCTAAGAAAATAACTCAAAATGTAGAAAACCTGACATCACCAAGCTATTTTCCAGTTGCTCAATGTGCTGTGCACCTAGATTTGTGAAGAATGGTTAAAGACATAGGAGGGAATTGCTGGCCAAAGGGCACAAAGTTTTTGTTCCAAGATGAGTAAGGTCTGAGGACCTGAGGTACAGTGTGGAGGCTGTAGGGAATGATTCTTCTCATTACAAAAAAAAAAAAGTATGTGAGGTGACAGATATGTTATATAGCATACATGTAGATATATACATACATGTAGATGTATACCTCACATATATGCCATTTGTGTCAATTATACCTGAACAAAGTTAGAGGGAAAATAAAACCATTTAAGAAATTTAAGCACAAAATAAGTAGATCATAATACATGAATGATACATGAATTTGATAATATAACATTTTTTAAAATATAGACTATAGAGCGAATTTGGAAAATGCCTGTAATAAGAGTACATTGAAGTGTAGGATACAAAAAATGTACATACATTCTAATTTAAAATAAGAACAGCCTGTGCATGCTCACAATACACATGACTACAGGGAATGCCTGGAGATGATTATAGTTGCCAAGGTGCCAGAGTCGGAGAGGAATTACAGGTAAATTTCTTTTTCAGGATTTCCCCCGCTAAGCTAAATAAAGCCATAATGATTTTTCTCAATGGCAGACTATATGCTGCTAATTTCAGAAAATGAAAAAATGGCCTGAGTGATCCAAGTCACCATTTGGCTAGAAAAGGGGACTGGATCTTCCACAGACAAGATATTGACAATCCAATGGGAATGCAGGGACTGCCTCCAGCACAGGGGTACTCGGAGTCTTCAGAATCCACAGCAACCCAACCCTCTTTTTTTCATTGTTTCCTCCAGACACACATGGAGTGGACAATGTTGATACCCTACTTATAAGTAAACCATGTACTCATCCACATAATAAAAGTAGCCATTACTCGCAATAATCTATTCACCTGGCAGAAGATTAGGAAACTAAAGTGTACTAGTACTTCCCTAAACTAAGAGAAAAAGGGCAGCTAAATAGCTAAATAGCTGAAATAGATGAATAAGCAGTCGTAGCAGTCAACGCCTGTCAGGTTAGGACATTTCCAGAGACGCTGATCCTTGTGATAGGAACATGAGCAATCCTTTGTGCAGCTGCAAATGCAGCTGTGGAATAATTGCACTAATTAGCTGCCCATTGGCTGTGATATGGGGGGGGATGGGGAGGATAAGGTGGGGAGGAATCCTGTCAACTAACAGTAAAGCATTCTGAGACTTATTAAGTTAAAACTATGAGTTACCTACCACATTAAGGCTTTGGACTTTAAAGTTGATAACAATGTTATTTAAAGTATTTACTGAACTATCTGATCAAAAAATAAGACATATTGAGACAGTAGATTCATGTAAATAAAAGAAAACCTAGCAGAGCTCACTAGTTGACATTATTAACAAATCTTCCAAAAATAAAGTGCAAAGAAAGATTGCAGTTACTTCATTGCACACCTCCTTGTGGGATATTTCTATGTCATTAAGATAACTCCAGGTTCTCAGCTTCACTTTCAACCTATTAAACATCCCTTTCTCTTTGAAATAATTGAATCTGTAACGATCACCTTATAGACAAAAATGAAGATATCGACACTTCTGAATGTTTTAAATTCATAATTCATGTGAGAACATTACAAGTGACCACAAAGCATTTTTTTTTCTTTTTTAGAAAATGCTTTTTGAATTTATTGGGTGATATTGGTAAATAAAATAATATAGGTTCAGTACAATTCTATAATACAACCTTGCAGAAGTGACTTTTCCAATTATTAGCTCCTTTTGAAGAAAATCTTAGTTTTTAAACTGTCTATTGTGAAATAAGATCCTGATACTGATGTCTCTGCTGCAAGTAAGCAAGGAGAGCTGTCCAAATGCATTTAATTCTAGAAGCTAACTGAACTCATCCAGGGCCAGAGAAGCTCAACCTGCCTTAGATAATCCCAATTCCATGAGTCTGATTCCTTTTAATCAGATTATGTAAAGGTCATATATTCAATAAATACAGGGTGTCCCCAAACATGTACACACACTAAAACAGCTGACAGCTCAACTTCCAAAATGAAATGCATTTTAGTAAACACTGCCTTTATAATTATGCCAGGTGTGTGTGTACATTTTTGGGGAGACACCCTTCAGTTGGGGAGTGCTTCCTCTCTGTCAGGTGCTGGGGCTACCCGGTCTCTGATCTCAGAGTTTAAAGCCATGGACACACAGTTTGTATGCGATGCCTTAAAATGAAGTCAATTGTCTAAATTATCTGACTGTTACCTAGTTCCATGTGGGAAGGCAAACACTCACCATAAGAAATCACCCTATGGAAGCCAAGAGGCCAAAGCCTGTGCTGGCTCACACAGGATGCACTGAAGCCATTCACCCCTCCCTGAGATGCGGGCATCACTGCACAGGGAGCTTGCCATTGACAATAGCGGGGCTCGCATTCTATTTCGGTCCCTGAAGAGCAGTGATTTTTAAGGAGCCTTTCCACCTCTCCAAGCCTCTCCAGAATGTTCTTCCCAAAGGTACAGTGTTGATTAAATGAGCTTGTTAACCAAGTTAAAGTGCTCAACCCAGCAATTGGAATATGGACACCTGGTAGCCACAGATACATGAGGAATTGTGCTCCAAATTATATTTGGTGTATTCTAAATTCAAATAGCTAATTCCACTGCCTTCACTGACCACTTCAGTGTATCAGAAATTCCATGCAATCCATTGCCCCAGCATCTAATCACTATCTGCCTGCCTACTCCTCACCAGTGGCAGCGCTGCCAAACCCTTTCTAAGCCTATGGCATTTGCTCTGGCCCCCACACCAGGGTTTCGTGGCAGGAAACTGGAGGTCAGTTGGAACTTGTTCTCAAGGCTGAAGGAGCTGATAAACTTTCCCTTGCATTTCCTCTTTTCATTTCCTCACACAGAATCAAATTCTGCCACTTACTAAGTTGTAACTGTGGCCAAGTTAGTGCATCTCTGAGCTTCGATTTTTCTTGTTTATAAAGAGTATTTATATTTAATACATCTGCCTTTCAGCACTGTAATGGAGATTAAAATTTGTAATAGATGTAAAAAGCTAAGTATGTGGTGCTCATTTTGGCAGCACATCACTAAAGTTGGAACAATACACAGAAGATGAGCATGGCCCCTGCAAGGATGGAATGCAAATTCGTCAAGCAGCCCATATTTTTTTAGTTGTACACTTGAAATCTGTATTTTTTTAGTTGTACACTTGTAAATCAATGAAACCCCAATAAATTCAATTTAAAAAAAGCTAAGCACATGACTAAAATATAGTCCAATAAATAGGAACAGGGTTCAAAAATTAGTAAAAAACAAAAAAAGTATAAAACTAAATATGCTATTTCATTCATGATGCAAGTCTGGACCATAGCAGATCCGTCTTTTAGACTTTAGGCATCCATATTTAAATCAGAGAACTTGACAAAGTGTTTCAAAGGTGAAGAGAGAAGATAATTTATCCTGCGATTATCACCTGAGTCATAAAGTAAAAGTCCTAGTATCTTCCTCCAGGAAAAGTTAATATTCATTATAATCATTCAGTTGCTAGAGCTCCAAGCCTAGCACTTGCCTGCACTAGGGCACAGTGTGAGTCTGCACAGGAAAGTACAACGTGATGTTCACATCCACAGTGGAGAAACAGAAAGGCACAATAACATCAGCTTCGCAAAGTACACGTGAGAAAGCTATGTCATGGAGGGGTTAAGCCACTGGGTTTCCAAACGCACAGGCTGGCTGTCGCAAAATCAGCTGAGTGCCTGTCTAAAATCAAGATGCCTAGTCTCCATCTTTAGAAATGGGTTTCAGTTTAGGTAAGTCCCAGGAATCAATACGTCTACAAACACTCGAGTTGCCCTGGCCAATAGGGCTCAGCTGGTTGGGTGTGTTCTGTGAACGGAGTGTTGCTGGCTCAATCCTGGTCAGGGCACATGCCCAGGTTTTGGGCTCAATTCCTGGCAAGGGGTGTACATGAGGCAGTCAATTGATGTTTCCCTCTCACATCAATGTTTCTTTCTCTCCCACTCCCTCTCTCCCTAAAATTCAATAAAAAAATCTTTTAAAAAATATCCTGCAGTTGATTCTGATGTCTAGTCATGTTTGGAAACTCATAGTCAAACATCCAGGTTCACCCAGCCCTTTAGTTGCAGCTGGCATGTGAACCCATCTCTGGTTCTTAGACCAGAGTACTTCCATCCTTGTCTGAGGAAATTCACACTCTATGCCCACCTCCAGAAGCCTGGCAGGAGCTCTGAAGAGTCCTTCCAATACAGAATCAATGTGTGGAATGAGAGGGAGTAGTAGGAGGACTGCTCAGCCCTGCCAAGGGGCCCTCCACCCAGGCAGACAACATCAGTCCAGAAAATGCCTATGGACCTTCATGGTTACAACAGAACTGCTTGTTCACAACTAAAAGGAGCACAGGCTGTATCTATGGAAATTGCCCTGACCAGACTGTTCTGTGAGCTAGAAGAAAATCTCAGGAGTCTCTTGAAAGTGCCTTCGAGTGCAAAACTCACTGAAGTGCACGCGGGAAAATGGCTATGTCTTTCTAGATGATAGTCGAACACTTTGGAATGATTGCACATCTTTCCAGTCCTTCCAGAGCAATCACTGCAAATTTAAGGATGACTTTCTCACCATGTACCATGGAGGCAAGTACCAATAAGAAAATATCTGAATTGAAATAAGAAAGTAAGAAACTGTCATTTGTACTTAAAATAGCCGAGAGTCTAACCATGGAAATGTGAAAGTACCAGATTTCACAGTTCAGCTTCAAAAATTGAGATCTTCTGGTCTTTTGCCAACCTTGGGATTTACTGGTCAAAACTCAAACCAAAAAATGAAGACCTGCCAAAATTCCAGCATTTCCCAGCCCAAACTACCAATACTACCAGAAAGTTCCTGATGCAGAAAAAATAAAAAGGGCTTGCAAGGTGTAGCTAGTCTTTCTCCTCTTCTTCAACAAATATTTGAATGTTTTCCAAAGGCCAGGTTCTCTGACTCTGAGGGACATCATGGTGTCCACAGTGGATGGGACTCTTGCCTCTGGGGCTGTGTGCCTTTCACTGACAGGAGGAGGAAAACATACTAAAAAGTAAGAATCAGTAATGATATATAAGTTAAAATCTGAAATCTCCTTTGTTCAACACATAGACCCCATTAGTTGATAAAAATTGGAAGCTCTCATATATTTAAGATCAATATTCCTTAACTTGGACCTTTTGCAGGTACCATTAAGAGCTCAAAATCAAGAGACCTTAATAGTGTTCCCAATACATCAATACTCTTCTAAAAGAGGATACAAAAAATGCCTGGTGCACAAAATTTGTGTTGGGGGGGCAGGTCCCTCAGCCTGGCCTGTACCCAACATCTCGCAGTCCAGGACCCATTGGGGGATCAGGCCTAAGCCGGCAGTCAGACATCCCTCTCACAGTTCAGGACTCTTGCAGTCCAAAACATCTCCCTCCTTACCACCTGCCTGCAGTGAAAGGTGGGAGAGGCTCCCACTATTGCTGCTGCACTTGCCAGCCATGAGACTGGCTTCTGTCTGAGCAGTGTTCCCCATGTGGGAGTGCACTGACCACCGGGGGCAGCTCCTGCATTGAGCGACCCCTCATTCTGGTGGTTCCACCATAAAGGTCACCTTACACTTTTATTATATAGATGTGTGTGCATATATATGATGGACTATATATATATATATATATATTCCATCATTTTTATTATGTATTTTTGTACATCTTGCATACTATAATATTAGTCTAATGGCACATGTACATCATTTATAAAATAAAATAAAAATATATTAAGAGAGTTTGCTTGAAAAAAAATCTTTTAACTAGGAGTGACGACCAAAAATGTTTAACAGACCTCAGTAACATATGAACAGTGTTCTTCCAGGCAACTTTTATCATCAGAATTTTTAAAATTTGGTTATTTTCACCACTCCCAAAGAGTTTCTCACTACTATACACTCCAACTAAGGAGAAAGTCCATCTCAGCACTTTCAACCAAAGATATGAGGCTACAATTTCCTCATTTTATGACTACACTGTTCTCCACTCTCAAAGATGGCACTATGGTGTGGCATACTCTTAGCACTCTACTCCCTTCAAGAAACTGTGTCCGAGAGTCAGAGCATCACATGGTCCTAAAGCAGGTGGGGTTGGTGTGGCCCACACTCGAGCTTTCTGTGTTCACACCAAGCCTCCTTCTACTAGACCACACTCTGCTCCCATTCACACCCAGCTGCCGTGTCTTAAAAGGTTCTGAAAAACGCATGCCCTATGAGCGTGTGTAATTGGCACAGAGTGGCATGATATCCCACCTAGAGTATTTTAGAAGGGAGAACTATTTATCCCAAACTTGGACAATCTAATGACAGAACTCAGTCATCAGTGTGAAAATAATTGCAAGGATCTTTTCAAAGACAGAAAGCCCTTCTACCCTTACTCAAATAACTGCCTCGGGCACACAGTATGCTCTGTGCACTTGTCTGGGCCACATCCTAACAGGTCAGAGAAGACTTGGAAGCCTTACCCTGCCATCACTTAATAATTATTGCATGCCGACCAAGTTTGGATACCATGTGGAAATTGAGACAGAAGTACAAATTGTGGTCTTAGGAGCAATCCAGGGAGGCACAGTCAGGTGAAGGAGGCAGCCTGACACATAGGAGTGATGGCCTATAGTAGTCACATGTCATCAATGCCTGCTCCGGATCCTGTCCCACTTCTTTGGAAAAATACCTTTATTTCGCTTTAAAGAACCAGCCTGCTCACTTTCAGTTCATGAGGTTATGGTGGTGCTAACGATTCCAGGCATAGAGACACACCCAGGCTGGCCAATCACATTGAAGCTCATGCTATAAGATCGTTCAATAAGAGTCAGCTCTATGCCTTTGACTAGAACTACTGGGGTAAAATAACTCTCTTTAAAGTTTGGGAAAGTGGTAGAATGTAGAATGTAAATCTGAAATTTCCTGGACCTATCTGGAAAAAGCAAAAAGCCAAATCAGATGAAAGAGGGAACAGAGAACTGGAAATAAGGAAGAATGAAGGAGGAGCTGGTGTGTGGATGACAGTGAGCACCTAAATCAAACCATCCCTGAAGACTTGATAAGCCGGAATGTTGTGTGTTGATTTACAAGGGCCAATATCTATTTCTGATTAGGCCATTTATTGTGCTCTGGTGTACCACAAATGGTTTTTGTGACATTTTAGAAAATACCAACAACATAGCAGGATACAAAATTAACACTCAGCAATCTATGGCAATTTTATACACCAATAACAAATTCACAGAAAAAGAAAGTAAAAGAACAATCCCATTTGCTATTGCAACAAAAAAATAATTAAGATATCTAGGAATAAACTTAACTAAAGAGACAAAAACTGTACTTGGAAAACTACTGGACGTTGAAAAAAGAGATAGAGGAAGATATAAACAAGTGGAAGAATATATCAAGTTCATGGATTGGTAGAACCAACATCATTAAAATGTCCATACTACCCAAATCAATTTACAGTTTCAATGCAATCCCCATTAAAATACCAACGGCATACTTCACAGATCTAGAACAAACTCTCCAAAAATTTATATGCAATAACAAAAGACTCCTGAGAAAGAAGAACAAAATTGGAGGGATCACAATACCAGAGATCAATCTGTATTACAAAGCCACTGTTCTCAAAACTGCCTCGTACTGGAACAAGAACAGACATATAGACCAGTAGAACAGAACAGAGAACTCAGAAATTGACCCAAGCATTTATGTTCAATTAATATTTGACAAAGAAGGCAAGAGCATACAATGGAGTCAAGACAGTCTCTTCAATAAATGGTGTTGGGAAAATTGGATAGATACATGCAAAAAAATGAAACTATACTACCAACTCACACCACACACAAGAATAAACTCAAAATGGATAAAAGACTTAAATATAAGATGGGAAACCATAAAAATCTTAGGAGAATCCATGGGCAGTAAAATATTATCAGACATATCTCATAGCAAAATCTTTACCAACGCATCTCTTAAGACAATGGAAACTAAGGAGAAAATAAACAAGTGGGATGATATCAAAATAAAAAGTTTCTGCACCACAAAAGAAACCATCAACAAAATAACAAGAGAGCCCACTGCATGGGAAAACATACTTGCCAATGTTATCTTCGATAAAGGTTTAATCTCCAAAATTTACAGGGAACTCATACAACTTAACAAAAGGAAGATAAACAATCCAGCCAAACAATGGGTAAAGGACCTAAATAGATACTTTTCGAAAGTGTATATACACAATCGAGAAATATATAAAAACATGCTTGAAGTCACTAATCATCCAAGAGATGCAAATTAAAACAACAGTGAGGTACCATCTCACATCTGTAAGAATGGCTGTCATCAACAAACCAACAAACAACAAGTGCTGGAGAGGATGTGGAGAAAAAGGAACCCTCTTGCACTACTGGTGGGAATGCAGACTGGTGCAGTCACTGTGGAAGACAGTATGGAGTTTCCTCAAAAAGTTAAAAATGGAACTCCTATTTGACCCAGTAATCCCACTTCTGGGAATATATCCCAAGAAACCAGAAACACCAATCAGAAAGGATATATGCATCCCTATGTTCATAGCAGCACAATTTACAATAGCTAAGATTTGGAAATAGCCTAAGTGCCCATCAGCAGACAAGTGGATTAAAAACTATGATACATCTACACAATGGAATACTATGCTGCTATAAAAAAGAAGGATCCTTACCATTTGCAATAGCATGGATGGACCTGGAGAACATTATGCTAAGAAAAATAATCCACTCGGAGAAAGATAAATATCACATGATTTCACTCATTTGGGAATATAATGAACAACTAATGAACAAAAATAGGTACAAAGACATAGAAGCATAAAACAGACCATCAAACCTTAGAGAGAAGTCAGAGGAATGGAGGCATGGTAAGAGATCAACCAAAGGACTTGTATGCATGCATATAACCAATGGATACAGACAATACGGGAATAAAGGCATGTGCTAGGGGGCAGGGGCGGGCGGGGAGAAGTCCATGAGGGGAAAAGAAGACATATGTAATGCTTTCAACAATAAAGAATTATAAAGAAAGAGAGAGATATAGCATTCTTTGAAACTTCTGCCATCATGTTCCCTGGAATTTGACTGTAATGGCAGGAGCCCCATCAGCCATATTGGTCCATGAGGCTGAAGCCCCTAAACTTAGTGATGGAGCTGGAATATACCTGGTTATTCATGAAGACAGGAATTTTTGTTTTATTCACATTTCTATTCCCCAGCACCTGCAAATATACGCAGCACATAGTAGGATGAAATAAATACATGTTCAATGGGTAAGTTGGTGTCTCTACCCTAACAAATACCCCATCTCATAAAGTCAAATAATACTAAAACCTTGGTGTTGGAAGACCTTCACTCAAACAATTTGCTTAAATTATCCAGTGATAGAGACACTTTTTTTCCAAGGAGATCTGAGTTCTAGAAACCGTATTTTCTTAATTCTAAGACAAATTTTCCCTTTGTACTTTAAGACTTTCCAAATTAAAACAGATCTTATAATCAATGTATACATTTAATAGAGTTTTCTCTGCCCTCAAATAGTTGCCTTATGATTAATAGCTAATTCAACATAAGGAAATACACTTGATAGACAATTCTGTGACATTGGATTCTTCGTGGCCCCTGAAGAGCTGAAATGAGTTAAAGTTTGGGTAATTCAGAAATCGGGGCTTGGAGAAACCCATCCATAAAAAGGCAGAGGAAGAAATGTCAACTCATTCAGGGTCTTGGATGAAAATCCACAGGACAGACAGGGAGCAGCATAGGCCCTGGAGCCAGCACCCAGGCTGACTCCTGGCTCTCCCCCTTCAGCTATGTGACTTCACCTGCCCACACCTCCATGTTCTCATTTGCAAAACAGGCAGGAAAAAGTACCTGTCATCCAGCGGATATAAGAAGCAAATGTGTTAATGAGCCCTGGTCAATACCCCATATAGACAGCCAGTAAAAGCGTGGCTAGGATTTCTCTGCCATGCATTTTAATCCTGCACTCGCACCCTTTGAACATCTCAGCATCTCAGAACTAGTGAAAACTGAAGGAATTTTCTAGGAAGCCCAGCCTCTTAGAATGTTGCTATGCTGTGCCTTTCTTTCCTAGAGGAAAATACAAAAGAAACAATTAACTCACAGTGTGCGCCCTCCCTGAAATAACAGGCACAAAGAAGTTAATGGGCAACAGCTCAGTGGACAAGGTTTGCAGCGATATGTGCTAAGAATTTCATTCTGCGAGTCTGCAGGGAAAGCATGCTCCCATGGCAAGTATTTCTGTTACCCAGGACAAAACTTCAAAGTAATTAAGCAAAAGTCGTGAAATCAAGATGAACTTGGGCACTCATTCAAGGGTGACCACACCACTGTTCTTATGCTACATCAGAATGACACGTTTAGCCATTCACAACATCCAGCAATTTAAAATTAGTATTTTAAAAATTATTAAGTTACAGAGGGCATTCTTATGGAATATGAATCACAAGGGGTAATTATCATCTCACTATTATCTACTTTACAAAGTAAAAATTGAAACATTTTTAGCATGACGCCATTTTAAAGACATAATTATATATGTATATACTTTGTTCATAGAAATTATCTATCATTTTAAAGAGATAAGTAATTAAACTCTTTTAATTACATACAGCATGAAAAAACATCTATAAAAGTAAACTTGATGCAGCAAAAACAGCACAAGAAATTTGAAATAATTTTAATAGCTTCTATAAGACCTTTTAAGATATACCTACTGAAAATGAACTTTAGCCACACTTAAATTTGTGGGAATTTTCTTTCAAGAATCAGATTCTCAAAATAGTTGAGCTACATTTAGTATTTTTCCATTATTCTTGCCGTCTTTAAACACCTTCACAAGCTGCTGAACATAATGCTTTCCTGACTTAATCAGAGCCTCTCTCATGACCCAGGAATGCTCAGTAAATAATTATTAAGCCCAGAGGTGGCTTTTGCATAATTGATTTGCCCGAATGCCTATTACCCAGGAACACAGCTTTTAGTATTATTTGCAAATCTTATCACCTAACATTGAAAGTTAAAGAAGGTGAAGAGAGGTATCATCCATTTAGTATTTCTCCATCTTAGTAATTTTTTTTTGAAGCTGACTATTTCAGAATTTGTTCTACATGTAAATGCCCGGCAGATGATTCTAATGTTTGGATGTTTTGTTTTCCTCTCAAAGAGAAAACAATTAATATATAGAAATGTAAATGGTATGTTTACTAATGCAACTGTTACCATTCCAGGTCAGGATGGAAAAGAAGGAAACCCAAGTGTCTGCAAGGGGACAGTTCTAACAAATGCTACTATTAAGCCACTCTGTTTCCTGAGAAAATCCTTTCCAATCCCTAAGGAGTTGGACTAGTCTACCTTGTAATCATAAATCAAGCGGAGATTTTTGCAAGCAGTCATCTTTGAGAATTATTAATTTAACACCAACATTCAATTTTAAACAGAAAGGCAAAGAGGCTAGCATTCTGATTCCCCTAATTTCGCTCTTCTCCTTGTCATGCCCACCTAGAGGCACAGTGCAAGCTGAATAAACCACAAGGAACAGTTCCAATGTTTTAACTCCCAATAAAACTTTCCCTTTCTCTGGCCTTCCCCTTAAAACAAAAATAACTCCTGCTAAGTGGTCCCTGGATTCTTTCCAGAATAAGACTTCACTTACAGATGCAAGCTCTCAAAGGCACAGGGCATGAACATCTGAACTCTCAGCGCCTCCATCTTTTTCCTTTAAGGTGTTCTGCAAGCCCTTGGCGAAGAGTGAAAGTCAAAGTTAGTCCTGGCACTGGCTGTGTCACTAGGGGTGGCTCCTGATAAGGCCCTAGAAACTCCAATCCAAACGCAGCTCCTGCTAAAAGGTGCCTGGTGTCTGTCTGCAACAGCAGACCTGTTTAATCCAGTACCTACTGTACCTGCAGGACAAAAGTGCTGCCTCACACAGCACAAGGCTCTGCAAGGACCCAGCAGCCAGGTGGGAGCAGGCCCACTCCCCTCTGGAGGGCAGGGACTGCTGAGGCTTGCGGCACTGACCATCCTTAGAGAACGAGAAAGGAAAGAGAACCTCACATAGCAGAGCTTTAACACTTAACAGAATCACAGAACCCAGGCAAGTTTGGGGGCTGCTGAGCCCCTTCTTGGCGGGGGGTTTCCAGCATCCACTCATCACACACCACTGGCTGCCCTGCCCTGCCCCATGAGCAGGCACTCTTGGAACCAGAGCTTGCTCAAGGCACATGCTCTCCTGCTGACAGCAGTCCTTACCCTCAGACCCCAAGAACCCAAGAAGGCGGCCCCTGTCCAGTCCTGGGGAGTCAGAGGCAAGCTGCTTTGTATCGTGGGTACCACCTTTCAAGACATGCACATCTTCAGGCCATAAATCGGTGTGTTCTTAGACTGTTGTGCAATTAATTTCTAAACACACTTGACTACAAGAAAAAAACACACAGAAACATGTTCTTAAAAGACATTAAAGGCCAACAGGAAAACAGCAATATCCTCAGATGCTGACGCTGCTCCTGTGGACTCGCTCAGCAGAGATGCCTGCAGCGATGAAAACAGGGTCTTTCTCCTCACACAACTCAAAGATCAGAACAGGCGTCTGGCAGTGCCAGCTGGGAGCCGGGCAAGTCCCCTACCTCTCTGCCTAAGAGTTTGTCCCAGTAAATGGCTGGAAAACAATGCAGTCTCTATAAGCTATAACCAACCTCAAATTCCATACTGTAATGAAATTATCTTCCTAAGCTTCCCTTTCCAGCTTTTTTTATTTTGCTCATGTTTCACTCATTCATTCTTTGTTTAATATATACTTCTGGATCACCGACTATGTCAGGCACTGTAAATGCTTGAGGTTCATAGTGCAGTGGGGCACATATAAATAACCACACACATATGTAATGACATGTGATGACCACTCCAGGGAGCTGGACAAGCCTCGGGACATGGGTCAGGAAAGCCTTCCCTTAAAGCAGGAGCTGGGCTGAGGTCTGAATGGAGGAGTGTCCTGAGAAGGGGTAACAACATGGCAGAAGCCCTCAGGTGGGAAGTTAGAAGGAAGACCCATGTGCCTGATGGGCACAGAGTGCGGAGAAGGTGAGCTCCTATGAGATCAAAGCCGTGCCTGCCCGAGCTGGTAGGGCGTTGGTTTTGATCCAAGATGAGAGGGAACACTCCCCTGTTGAACAGGGGAGCCATGGGCTCAGACTGGAATCTTTAGAAAGGCCCTCTGGCTGCTGTATTGAGAACCAAATGGAGAAGGGGCAAGACTGGCCATTGCAGGTCCTGGGAGGAGGCAGACAGCGCCTGGGAGGAGGGCAGGAGGCAGGAAGGGGTGCACAGAGAGCAGATTACTATAAAATTAAAGACCAATAAGTAGGAAGAGGGGAGGGGTGAGGAACCCCCTCCTGCCTCTGGCACAAAACGGCAGGAAAATGAACAACACAGTGCTGGTGCCACCACATCCAGGTGGAAACTCCGCCCTTAGAGATCCCGGGACCTTACAGGTGCAGATTACTGAGTTTCTGTGCCCGGATTCTTCATGGAAGGAAGGGAGAGGCCATCCACCGGTTCTGGATAGAGACAGAGGCGACAGCACGTGCCAAGGGACTGACATGGTCTCTAACACACAGCAAAGCGCTCAGTTTAAAAACGGTTCTCACGCTGCCATCAGGCCTATTACTCCAGATCCCTTTTCCCAGAAACAGAGCAAGTGTGCACTCAAGGAAAATGGAGAGCGCAGGACATTACCATATCAGGACATTTAGGGGGCTGCTTTTGAAAGGCTAGCTGGCCTCTCTCCCCCTTGGTTACCATTTGTAACTGCATAAAGTTACAAAGTACCAGGTACATTTTAGAACTGAAACCCTGATGTATCACACACTTACACACAGAATAGGCCTGTACCCTGCATGGGCTCTCAGTGAAGACCATGAAACCATCAGCAGGAACTTCACTCCTCGGGGCGGGGGGGCGCTATGATAGTACCCAATGCTCCCTTGGCATGTTCACACAACATTGCCTGCTTTTTATCCTGAGCAACCCCCCACTCCAAGAAAGCTATCCATTGACCATTTATATCATAGTTAAGTACAATTACTTCTGAGGTGCATACGTCCTACTTATGAATGGTATTCTGGAAAGATCTTACTGCACCAGTGCTCTACAGGAATCTGCAGGGACACAGCAAGGCAACGTCAAGCGCACAGAAGCAGGACTTCAGAGTGCACATCTGCCACCACCCACACAATTCCTGAAGTGCTGTACATACTCCTCCAGAATGAGACTACTCCCCAAGTGGTTACCCCATTACTCTGCAGATGTCCTCTGAGCGGCAGGAGCCACACAGTCTGGTTTTCATTTTATCCCTGGTTGGTGTTGATTAAATATCTTTAAAATGAATTACTCTATAATACATAAGCAACGCTTTTGTGCACATTTTCACTATCCACATGAGTATCATAAGGGCATAGATCTATATATATATATATATATATATATATATATATATATATATATATATATATTATGCTAAGTGTCCTTCCAATTGGTAGTTATGATGCGCACTGACCACCAGGGGGCAGACGCTCACTGCCGAGCTGCAGTGACTTGGCAGCAGTGGTTCTTGGGTGACGCACCCCGAAACCAGAGAGGAGGGAGTCCAATTCCTCACATGGCTGTGCGATTCCACCTTCGGCCGTGGGTTATATTGTTGCTGGGGCTCTGTCACCTCGAATCTGGTTTAGTGCACACTGCATTTGCGTTCCACACCCTGTACAACAGCAACTTTGCAGAGTGCCCTCTCACACTCTGGGACTCCTCCGGGGATGTCGGAGAGTAGATTTTGGCCTGATCCCTGCAGGCCAGGTGGAGGAATCCCACCTGCTGGAGGGGCCCCACTCAATCCGCCTTTGTATTTTGAGCCATGCACCACACCAGGTGCGGCTAGCACGAGAGGTTGGCTCCAGGGTGTGTCCGGCCCGTCTTACCCAGTCCTGCCCTGCCAGCAACCTTCTAATTAATTTCCTTTCAATGTGCACGAATCCGTGCACCAGGTCACGAGTAAATGTATATTTGTACACACACATACACACACACATACACACACCTTGGTTAACACACAAATCCTAATTTAAACACAAACTAAAACATGATAGTAAAGAAAAAGGAATATTTCAGAAAATGAAACACTGAATGCAAAGTGAAAATATTACCTGATTATAATGCATTTCAAATCTTAATTACTACTCCTCATCCCAAATTCCAGCAAATCAACTAGAGTTGGCAGAATTTTTACTGGCCTTTTAAAGATGGCCTTGACGGAAATGCAACCTAAAACTGGCAATCATCCTAGAAAGAGTCAACTTTTTCTTTGGATATAAAATTTGGGCCTCAGAATCATTCTGGAAGAAAAACTCAGTCACTGTGTTGAATGGATTAGAGAAGAGATAAGAAGCTTTACTTGTTATCCTTTCCAAAACTCTGCTGGAGAAAAGTAGAAACACTGCTTCATCACAGTTGGAATTTCTCTTATTTTATTGGATATCGAACGCTTTACTGCCCCAATGCTCACACTTCTTCATGATCTCAAGCAGCCAGCACTGAGGGCTTGCTCCTGCCAGCACTTTAAGGATCCAGAGACCAGCTCCTCCTCACAGAAGAGGAAACATTACCAGGTCTCACAGGTCTCCACTGCAGTCCCAGCCAACAGCCCTCAAACCTGTAGTCCTACAGAAGCACCTGGGACCCTTCTCCCCACACCACCCCCTTAAAATTAACTCAAGAGCATTTAAAAGCCTAAATGTCAGAGATTTTTCCTAAAACAAACAGAGCATGGTTTGGAATTCTGGGATTTTTTTTTAAAGATTTCTTATAAAAGTCTAATGTAAAGTTAGACCTAGAAACCGGTGATATATAATGTAACATATTATAATGCCCATAATTATACATAATACTAGGGGCCCAACACAAAATTTGTGTACTGGGGCAAGGGGGGGGGGTTCCTCAGTCCACCTTGCCCCCTCTCACATATTGGGAGCCCTCAGGGGATGTCCTACTGATGGCTTAGGCCCGCTTCCTGCTCCCCTTGGGGAGCGGGTCTAAGCCATAGTCTGACCTCCCTTTGTGGGAGGCGACCAGGCTAATCAGGGGAAGCCACCATCCCCATCACCCCACTGCTGCAGCCACTGCCAGTCACCGCAGCCACCAAGGTGTTTTCATCAACACGGACTCCAGTTCCTTCACCATGAAAAAATTACAACTTTCTTTAGGCATTTTCAAGATGTGTCTTTCATAAGATATGACATTTCTTTCATTCTTTTTTTTTTTTTGGTTATCCTCACCTGAAGATATGTTTCCATTGATTTTTAGAGAATGTGGAAGGGAAAGGGAAAGAGAGAGAAACATCAAAGTGAGAGGAACACTTCAACAGGTTGCCTCTTGCATGAGCCCTGACCTGGGCCCCAGCCAGGGAGGAGCCTGCAACTTAGATACATGCCCTTGGTCAGAATTGCACCCAGACCCTGCAGTCAGCAGGCTGAGGCATTATGCACTGAGCCAAACTGGCTAGGGCAGGATATGACATTTCTTAGCCCTCCAACAGTGGACCTTCATTTTTTTTTCTCCAGGAGTGTGGTGGAAAAACCTAGATTGCCTTTTTGGATTCTTATTATCCAAGTTACTAAGAATATTACCAGTGGCATACAGGGAGCTAATCCAATGAGCGGTAAGAAAAGGTGTTTCCTCTGTAGTTCACTCCAATAACCTGTTCCACCCCTGCCCCTCCAATCCCAGCTCCACCCCTACCCAGGTCTGTAGCCTCTGGCCAAGGATGCAGGCCTAGGCAGGGAACCCCCAAACCCCTGCAATCACTGACTCTGCCCCTGCCCAGGGCTGCAGTCTCTGCCTGAGGCTGCAGGCCTGGACAAAAGACCCCCAAGTCCCTCCGATCACTAACTTCACAGAGCCCAGGCCTCTGCAATCACCAGCTCTGATCCTGCTCCCTGCCATCGCCAGCTCCACCCCTGCCCAACTTAAGCCTCTAGCCAAGGCTACAGGCCTGGGCAGGAGACACCCAGGCCCCTCAAATCACCAGTTTTGACCCTGCCCAGGCCCTAAGATTGCTGGCTCTGCCCCTGCCTCACTGCAGCCTCTAGCCAAGGCTACAGGCCTGGGCAGGGGACCCCCCAGACCCCTTCTTTGCCGGCTCCATCGGTGCCCAGACTCACAATTGCAGGCTCCGCTCCTGCCCCTCCGATCACTGGCTCTGCGGAGATCAGGCCCCTGCAATCTCCGGCCTTGCCCCTGCCCAGGCCTGAGGCCTCTGGCCCAGGCCTTATGCCTGGGTAGGGCACCCTTATACTCCTCTGATCACCGGCTCCGCCCTTGCCCATGGCTGAGGCCTCTGGCGAAGGCCTCTGGCCTGGGCAGGTGACCCCCAGCCCCCTCTGATCACCTGTTCCGACCCTCGGGCCCTCCGCCCCCAACCCCCACCCCCCGCCGACACCTGCCTGGCTAACAGGCCTGACCACTTCAGTGGTGGGGCTGAGCTGGACTGGGCGCCGCCATCTTGTGGCTAAGGGGGAGGCCATCCTGTGGCTATGGGTGTCGCCATATTTGTGATGGAGTGGTGCCTAATTTGCATATTACTCTTTCATTAGATAGGATGTGGCTATGGGCACCGCCATCTTGTGTCTATGGGCACTGCCCTCTTGTGTCTATGGGTGCAGGCCTCTTGCAGCTATGGAGGTGGCCATCTTTGTGATGGAGTGACACCTAATTTGCATATTACTCTTTTACTAGATAGGATATTCTTTGTAGACAGCTCTCTAAGGGTGGCAGTAAAACCTTCAAGAGTGTAAGCTCCCTTTCTTTGTTGAATAAAGAAGTCTTTACTTGTACAATTTGATTCTCTACAGTGTCCACGTGGAATTACCATGGATGTCTTTTGACTGTTCAGTGAAAGTCTTCCTGTGAGGGGATGAAGAGTACCGTGACATGGTTAGAAAGCCCCAGGAGTCCTCGCTCTGCACCAACCCCATTTCTGCACAGGGCACTAAGCTCATGTGCTGGGGAAAGCAAGGTGCCATGGAAAGGTCCAATGCCAGCGCCCATGGCCGGTGAGGACACTGTTCTCAGTGCTGCAAGGAAGATAACAGTGAGGGTTCAAGAGGGTCAGCTTTCAAGGGGCTCCCACCGGAGAACCCCAACCCCCAGGAGCAGACCTGTCACGAACAGAGAGTGCAAGGAGGGGCTCCTTCCCAGGGCCACACCTTCATCTTCCAGGTAAGGGCTCACAGGGTTACACTTCTTCCCCAGGGAGTCTCCCCTGCCCATCTTACCTGAAGCAGAAACACACACTTCTGTGCTGTGCTTTCTCAGCAAATGTTTCTTTCTTTTATGGCACTTAATCGAACTGGTAATCATTTTATTTGTTTAATTGTCTTTTACCCTTGAGAGCAGGGTCCTTTGTATTTATTTTATTCTCAGTAACTAGCATACAGTATAAGTGCTCTATAAATATTTGACGGGTGGGAGGACAGGAGGGAGGGAAGGAGGGGGAAGGGAAGAAGGGAGGTAAATGATCAGGTAAGGAAAGACCTATGAAGCATAATTTGAGGGTGACACTTAACTAATTAGGAAGGAAGTCAACAGGCATAAATGGGACACACAATTGTATACTCTTAGAAGCCTTGTAGTTGCTGAATACAACTAACTTTCCATAAAGTACTGGGATACAAAGTTACAAGGAATGAATTTAGCAGTCCTAATTTGAATCTCTTACAGTAGTGACTAAAGGACATTTAATGACCACGTATTTGTGGAAGTAACTGTTCAGTACACGCAATCACCTTCATCTCTTCCATCCCGTTTCTATTTTTTTCTACCACCAAGAACAAGTCTCTCAGTAGCAATGATGGTACTCATTGTAGCTGGCACAAAACAGAGGCCCTTTAAGATCTTAAAGGAAAATGCAGACAAGACCAAAAGGATCCCAGATAAACCTGATTGAAGCTCATGCAACATTATTAAAGAACTATTCAGATGTTTACACAAACATCCAAAGGGAAAAATTAATGTTTTTTAAATTGTTTAGAAAAATGTGTCCTAAGAATAAAAGTATAATCTCAAAGAGGTGTTCAAATTTCCTCTGAAGTAAATTTTGAAGCAACTGAAGGGAGAAATGCATGAAATAATAGGTTGGACTTTTTTTTAATATAACAATCAATACAACAGATTAATTTCCTATCTTGAACTCTTCTCTCTTAGGGTTCACTTTAAAAGAAGTATTTGTTCCTCATTAAAGGAATATTTGGAGACTGTTTCTTATCTATAAAAGGCAACAGAGTGTTTGCAATAAGCAGACCACAATCTACAATATAAACAAAATTCATGAGCCAGCACGAAGTTGGGGAGGGAAACGCCGAAGAGATCAGGCCATTTTGAAGGTAAATTCTTCAAGTGACAAATTTAGTAAAACTGCTTAGTTTCTTAATCTAGGTAAATAAACAGGAAAAGATGATGTTGCTGCCACTGTGGGGCAAGGTTTTCATAATATGACTTCACAATAAATAAAATCTTCTACTTCAATACTTTAAATTTGTGGAGTGTTTCTCTCCATTAGTGGTCCTCTCCTAACTCACTTAAAAATAAAAATGTGGACCTCTCTTTAACTGTAGTGTCTTCTAAAAATTAAAAAAGCAACTGAAACTTGACCACCAACTTACACCATACACAAAGATAAACTCAAAATGGATAAAGAACTTAAATGTAAGACAGGAAACCATAAAAACCTTAGAGCAAACCACAGGCAGCAAAATGTCAGACATTTGTCATAGCAATATCTTTACCAATACAGCTCCTAGGACAACGGAAATTAAGGAGAAAATAAACAAATGGGACTGCATCAAAATAAAAAGTTTTGCACAGCAAAAGGAACCATCAACAGAACAAGAAAACCCACTGCATGGGAGAACATATTTGCCAATGTTATCTCCGATAAGAGTTTAATCTCCAAAATTACAGGGAACTCATATATCAAAAGAAAGATAAACAATGGGCAAAGGACCTAAATAGACACTTTTTGTAAGAGAACATACAGAAGGCCGAGAGACATATGAAAACATGCTCAAAGTCAGTAATCATCCGAGAGATGCAAATTAAAACAACAATGAGGTACCAACTCACACCTGTCAGAATGGCTGTCATCAACAAATCAACAAACAAGTGTTGATAATGATGCGGAGAAAAGGGAACCCTCTTGCACTGCTGGTGGGAATGCAGACTGGTGCAGCCACTGTGGAAAACAGTATGGCGTTTCCTCAAATAGTTAAAAATGGAACTCCCATTTGACCCTTTGATTCCACTCCTGGGAATATATCCCAAGAAACCAGAAACACCAATCAGAAAGGATATATGCACCCCTATGTTCATAGCAGCACAATTCACCATAGCTAAGATTTAGAAACAGCCCAAGTGCCCATCAACAGATGAGTGGATTAGAAAACTGTGGTACATCTACACAATGGAATACTTTGCTGCTGTAAAAAAAGTTGCCATTTGCAACAGCATAGATGGGTATGGAGAGCATTATACTAAGTGAAATAAGCCAATTGCAGAAAGATAAATACCACACAATCTCATCTACTTGTGGAATATAGTAAACAACATAAATTGATGAACAAAAATAGATCCAGAGACAAGGAAGCATTGAGCAGACTATCAAACCTCAGAGGGAAGCCAGGGTAAGAGGTTAACCAAAAGACTTGTATGCATGCATATAAGCATTACCAATAGACACAGTCACTAGGGTGTGAGGGCATGTGCTGGCGGTGGAAGTGACCAGAGAGAGGTCAATGGAGGAAAAAAATTATATTGTAATAGCTATGTATGGGCCAGGGCGGGTACTTGAAATATTAGGGGGATCACTCTGTAAAGTGTAGGATGGTCTAAGCACTATGTTGTGCACCTGAAACTAATACAGAACAATATTGAATGTGAACTATAATGGGGAAAAAAGAAAGAAAATGAGCATACAGGATGT
Organism: Murina feae; assembly: GCA_004026665.1. Taxonomy (NCBI): domain Eukaryota; kingdom Metazoa; phylum Chordata; class Mammalia; order Chiroptera; family Vespertilionidae; genus Murina; species Murina feae. The sequence goes on along the minus strand of PVJC01012771.1, from coordinate 1,811 downwards.
CTGCCATCCTCTGAAGGGTGTTGAGGTTGAAGCAGGAGCATATGCCACCATCTCTCTTCTTCCAAGCAAGAGTCAAGAAATTAAGATGTGTTAAAGCAACATGATGCTCAGCGATTAGAAGTGGCCTCCACGGGCCACCTTAGCTCAGGTTCTGGATGCTAAGGAAGGTGACCCCATCTTCCCAAGTTTCCATCTCTGAATGAGATACCAGGGCATGAATATACCAGGACCACCCAAATCCTTCATGGCCCCAGGAGGAGCTGGAAAGGGGATGAAAATGAAGGGAAGGGATACTGTGTCAGCTAAGCTTCCTAGTAAATTAAATATTTGTTTCCTAAATTAAACGTTTGTTTTCAAAAACTGAAGGCAGAGACAGATGGTTTCTCATGGACAAAACGCTCAATGCAGGAATTGCCATGATGCGCACTGGAAGTCAACAGATGGAGGTATGGAAACTCCATCTGGGAGAAGACATGGTAAGGATTCAGGACAGTAGTTTTAACCTGTGGGCAGCAAACCTCTGAATGGTCCAGTGCTTCACAAACAAATGAACAGCTGACCTGTCTTTCCCAAAGAGGGACACTTAGCCCCATTTTCCATTAGCAGACAGCCTACGTGGTGGGAGAATACGGTCTCACACATGCAGACAACCCACATGTAGTTTTACCTCGGGCAATGTGTTAAATGTCTGCACCTGTAAAATGGGAATGTTAATATTAACTCTTTAACAGATGAATGTGGTGATGAAATGAGGTAAGGCATAGGAAGTGCTTAGCACAGTGCCTAAAAAAGTAGTACTCAATCAATGTTATGCAAGCAATAAGGCCTCTATTTCAGAATACTGGAAGGAATGAAGTAGCCCTGACAGACTCAAGGAACTTCAAGTTGTAGGGCAAATAAAAGTTATTATTTGGAAGCAACAGAGAAGATATTTTTGAAACCTGATATCTGAAGAGATGGCATGAATTCAAAATATAAGCTTAGAAAGGTCTAGAGAAGTTTTTTAATAATCTACACTAATAAAAGTATAATATGCTTAGACTGGACAGCCAAATGACCTTCTGGACATCATTCCAGATGTCCTCCTGGACAAAGCTACAGTGGCATGGGTCAAGACAGAGGCAGTTAGGGGTGATCAGGCAGACAGGGGAGCAGTTAGGGGCTATCAGGTAGGCAGAAGTGGTTAGGGGTGATCAGCCAGGCAGGCGGAGACAGTTAGGGGTGATCAGGCAGGCAGGCAGAGGCAGTTAGGGGTGATCAGGCAGGCAGGGGAGCAGTTAGGGGCATTAGGCAAGCAGGCAGAGGCAATTAGGGGTGATCAAGCAGGCAGGCAGAGGGATTAGGAGCAACCAGGCAGTAGACAGAGGTGGTTAAGGGTAATCAGGCAGGCAGGCAAAGGAGTTAGGGGCAATCAGGCAGGCACACAGGTGAGCGGTTAGGAGCCAGCAGTTCTGGATTACGAGAGGGATGTCTGATTGCCAGTTTAGGCCCGATCCCACAGTCGGACATCTCCCAAGGGTCCCAGATTGGAGAGGGTGCAGGCCAGGCTGAGGGACCCCTCCACACACGAACTGCATACACCGGGCCACTAGTTTGTATACATATATATCCTATCTAATAAAAGAGTAATATGCAAATTGACCGTCACAAAATAGCTGCCCCCATGTGGCCAAAGATGACCGCCACAAGATAACCAGCAGGGGAGGGCATTGGGAGGGACCCAGGCCTACAAGGGAGGGCAGTTCGGAGGGACCCAGGCCTGCAGGGGAGGGCAGTTGGGGGGGACCCAGGCCTGCAGGGGAGGACAGTTG